>JASAMX010029077.1:0-29856 GCA_030248175.1 Microlaimidae sp. YZB2_3
ATGTAATTTGTCCTTATATTTATAAAGTTGCTTTAGTTAATTGATGAATATAAGTCATTACACGCCCTTATTATTTTCAATCTTTAAAAAATCCCTAAAAATTCGATTGTCGTAAGTAATGCGAGCTATAACTGGGTCGTGTCTCAGTTAAGGCAATAAATTTGTTTGAGTCATTTAATATTTTTAAGTAACTTATAATATAAAAATATATTATATGAAGTCACTTTTTTTTCTAATTTTTACGTTATATATTTAAGAAGATCAACCCTTTAAATAACATGCTTTAAGACGATACCACTTAAAAAAGGTTAACATTTTTCGATTATGATGGCATACTAAACGCAAGTGTAAATCACGTAAATACATCGGTGTGTATCGCTCCTCTGGGTATAAAGGTGAAATTGAACAAATAAAGACTGAAGAGCGGTGGCAATGGCAATAGCACTGAAAACTGAAAAGTAAACGCTTTTTTCGCGTTTAAGACGAGCTATTATAGTAATCAAAAAAGCTCGTGCGCGCCTTAATAATCAGAAAGGGTTAACCTGCGCCATTTTAATTTTTGTTTTTTTTTTCAGGAAGTGAAAACAAGCGTAAAAGTTCCTTCATCCGGCTGGGCAAAAGGAAGAGCAGCTTCATGCGTTTGGGAAAAAGGAAGAGCAAATTCATGCGCCTCGGTTAAGACAAAAAAAAACTTTAAGGATTTCTAGTACCACCTCCACTATTCCAGTAATAACATCAGTATATAATAATCAATTAGTTAATTTGCATTTTAAAATTAAATAAGTGCTGGTAAAAAGTTTTAAAAAAAGAGTCAAAATAAAAAGGTTTCATTTAAAATAGCATTATGGTAACAAATACATAAACACAAAAAATTAAATTACGGTCGTACCATGATTGTTCAACCCCTCCCCCATTTTGTGATTATAGTACTGTACGTAATTTAGTAAATATTTGCTGTAAATTTTATGTTAAAAGACTGAGGGTTTTTCATTCCAAACGCTTTAATAATTTTTTTAATTACATTGTAAATTCATATTATTTTTGAACTCCAGAAAAACAATAAAAAAAATATCAAACAAAACTAGAAAATATATATTTGTAAAGGCCAAAATTGTTTGTTAAAATTGATTTTAATATCAAATTTTGTTAAAAACATAATATTTAAGAAATAATAATACTTGTTTACTTTTAGTTTCAAACACCCTCTAATGTTTTACTGTTATATTTATGACTAAGATTTTTTATGGTTATTGAATATTGTAGAGTGTAAAATATTTTAGTAATTTTTCACAATTTAAACTACATACAGCAATAATAACTAACTATCACAGTGTATTTTTTAGGGCAATAATTCATTTTAAAAGAATGTTTTAATTCAATAAAAACGTATTTTGTTAGTTATTAGGAGATCGTGTGGAATGAATAATAAAGTATTTTGCTTCAACAATAAAACATAGAAAAACAAAGAAACCACTTTTAACCTATATGCTTTTAAAATGTACATGTAAATGTCACGCATTTTTTATAAGCTGGACATAAGTTTCAAAACGTGTAATTTGTTTATTTTCTTTTGTAGTGTTTTATTCATTTAAAAAAATAAAGATTGTTGCGTCAAAGCGATCCAGTGATAGAATTAAGCTGCACATTGTGGTTAAAATAACAAAAATTGAACTTGGAACATATAAAACAACTAATTTTAAAACGTGTAAAAAAAGTATTAAGAATTTCCCAAATAGATTAATAATAAATCAAAGTCTATAAATTTTTTACTCATGCTACGTAAATAACGTGAAAGGTTACACCTGAATTTATAATAAATTTTCGACCACTTGATGAGATAATCTACCTTACACGTCTCAAAATCAGTTCCGTTTGGAGACGACCTGTAGCTGTAAAATTGAGCACCGGGTCTCCCCATAGTAAAACTGGCTCTTAAGGCTGCCTTTTGAAGGTTGGAGAAAATGTATGTTAGAGTAGCAAAACTTGGGCGGAGGAAACCATAATTAGTTCGGATAGGCATTTAGGCGGCAGGCATTTAGCCTTCTATGTTATAACATATAATATTGTAGAAGGAAGCTAATACTGACCAGGTAGAATAGGAAGCAGGAAAGTTTCCTATGTAGGTAGTTAAAAGCCTGTCTTCCCAAAATGAAGCAAGCCGTTCATACAACGTTAATGATTTGGAGCATCAAAATTTTAAAAAATCGGAAATTGGAGCCCTAAATAAAAAAATAAATTGAGCTTAAGGTGCGGTGCGGAGTCAAATTTTTTGTCTTAGAGTTTTTAATGTTTTGTGTAATTTTTAACCATGCCCCAAATAGTCCACCAAATTTTTTTAACAAAATATCTCCAGTGGTTCAGGAGTTATGACCCCCCAAAAATAGCGCTTTTTAACAATTATGTACGTGAAAGATTGTTGAATGGTTATAACGATTTAAGTTACAAATTATGCACTCAAAAAAAGCGTTAACTTTCTTATTTAATTTGATAACTCGATTGTTAAGATTAGTGCTGTATTTCCCGAGATATTCTGTTTTCCGTACAAAAAACCCGCGATTTTTTCACTAAAAAAACAAACGACGGCAATGATTTGATGATGTTTGCCCAACATTTTTGCCGTCATTTCGTATTTTTCGCGAAAAAATCGCGGGTTTTTTGTACGGGAAAGGAAATATCTCAGGAAATACTGCACCAATTTTAACAATCAAGGTATCAATTTAAAGTAGAAAGTAGCCGCTATCTTTAAGTGCATAATTAATAAACTCAATCGTTATACCTATTGAGCAATCTTTTACGTACAGAATTGTCGAAAAACGCCATTTTTGGGGGGTCATAACTCTTGAACTACTGGAGATATTTTGTTGACAAAATTTTTCTAATCTATTGGGGACAGGGGTAAAATTTTCACAAAAAATTAATAAAATCGAAGACAAAAAGTTTGACTCCGCACCTTTAAGTATTGGTATGAAGGTTGTATTGTCTTCCTAACTAGAAGTTTCAAGTTCCCTCGTCTCCGTCATTCCTACATCATACTGTTAAAGTCATTGAAATGTAATTTCAAAAAATTTTTTTTTTACTTTTTTTTTAATTTTGCGGGTTCCAGGTACTCATTCCATACCGATAGACCTAAAGCGCTGCAAAACACTACGACTGCCCTTATAATAAGCAGTCAATACCAAAATCAATAAAACTGCAGATCTGTGAACTTTTTAGTGGTAGGCCAAATTCTTCAGTTTCGGTGGAGAATACCTACGTAGTCTCTGATATGAAAGCAATTTAAGAATTTGGTGAGAATTTTTACGTAAAACAACAAGGTGGCAGTCTTTGTAAGCGAAAGGTTTGCAAAAACTTGTTTTTTTATGTAAGTTTGCTTCTAATTTTTTCGACTCTCAGAAATGTCAAATTCAGTGTTAAGGATTGAGATACAATTCAATATTCTGCAATATTTAAAATTCTTATAGCGTTTTGTGATTCAATCCTTTGTCTAGTTCCTACTATAGACAAAAGTATCTTTTATACAAGCCTGCTATAGTAATTAATTACAGAGAAAAAAATTAAGAAAACAAACGGGCTCGCTGAGCTTATTGGTGCGTAACAAAAGAGTGTTAATAAAAATTTTCCTAAGACTTTTTGCTAAAATAACGATATGAAATCTGTTTAAATGTTTTAGAAAAAATTAAACCAGTCTTGACGCAATTTTTACTGTGTTTTTATTTACAGTTGAAAAACAAACGTCCGTGTTAACCCGGTAAGGACGGCTCTTGAACTTGCCTCCAGAAGACTGGAGGCAGGTAGGAGGCAGGTAAAACTGCCTCGGAAGCAGTATGGAGGCAGGGTGGAGGCGGCAAGTAGGAGACAGGTAAAACTTCCTCGGAGGCAGGTAGGAGGCAGGTTATCCTGCCTCTTATGTTGAAGCATATACAGCCAATTACGACACTCCAGTTGAAGGCATTGCGTGTGTCCTAAGCAAGCCCAAGCAAAAATCTTAAAATCAAGCTAAAGACAAACTAAAATAAAATTTCTAATTCTAAACAGCTCGAAAATTGTTTGGCTCCAAACTCTTTAGGCTCTATCGACCTCGTTCCTTGGTGTCGGTGTAATAATGTCCGACACGTGAAAACTCATGCGGCCCGGACATTATTACACTTGTGACCAGGCCCTGTGCCAGGGGGGCCAGGGGGCCATGCCCTTCACCTTTCTGGGTTGACCGGGGTAAAAATAAGGAAGATGAGGTAGGTCCAGGGGGGTGGGGGGAGGTAAAAGCGAAGGTAACTTCATTATGAACCCTGCTTCTCCCTACCTTCTTTCTTGGGGTATGCCAAAAGTGGATTTTGCCGTCCTGGATGCCTTGAATTCAATGTAAATAGGTATTTTTAAGCCCCAATTTTGCTCATTTTTAATGCTAAATCAAAAAATTTCGCCTCCGGCGGCTGGGGGGAAACCCCCCAGAGCCCCCGGCAGACGCTTCGCGTCCGCCTGGCGGCAAAATGCGGCGCTTCGCGCAGCATTTATATTCCGTTTTCAGTTTTCTAGAGTCTGGCCGCCTCCTTTCAAAAATCCTGGCGCAGCCCCTGCTTGTGAGTATATATATGAAGTGCAATTAAATCAATAAATAGCTATTATACTGGCTTCCTTTCCATTTTAATTCGTTGAATTAAAATGGCTACTATGCCAATATAATGGAGGATGCCATTTAAATGGAGAAGCTCATTATAATGGCCGACTTTTACTTACTTTTTTATATAGGAGTTGCCCATTTTTTTGGTATATTTTATATTTTTGATATTACTATAAAATTTTTGGCAAACCTCCGACTAAAACTTTCCTGAAAAATTCATTTTATTTAGACTGTTTCAATCACATTATTTCATAAAAGTTTTATTTTTAATCAAAACAAAATGCTACAATATTAAATTTTTACATCGCTTACGATGGTCAGTACAATAATAAATGGTAGTAATAAAATTTTCCAAAGGGTAGAAACATCAGAAAATTGCTTTTTGTTTTGTTTTTTTTTAAACTGGACGTTACTTGGTGATTTCTGCTCCGGATTGTGTATTTAGTAAGGAATATTTATTACTTTCTAGCCGTCGTATATCTTGATAAGAAACGTAAAAAATAACTTATTTTTAAAGCACGCCGGTCATGAAAAGCTACAAAAACTAAACAAATAATACATGACTACCTCTAACGCACATATTTTTGAGCTAAACATGATTGCCAAACTATACACTATAGGAACAATATAAAAATACTTATGTTAATCCTGTACATAAAAAGCGAAAACCATCCGTGATCAAATTGAAATATCATGTACCTTTAAAAATTCTCGTACAAAAGCCGAAATGTTTGGTGTTTAATTATTATTGCTTTGTTATATTTCTTGATGTGTCTTAAAAGACATTAATTGAAAATTTAAAAATCCCAATAAAACAAAGCCATAAAATTTGCAAGCTCATGTAATTTGTTCCATTGCTGCTATTTTTTAAAAAGCCACAATTATTACAATTTTTTTCGCTTTTACTAGAATTGAACAAAAATATGCTAATCGCAAGAATTGAAACAAACAAAAAAAATAATTATTTATTACAATTACAAAAAGCATTAAACTTAAAGTCGTGTTACAATACTTACACAAATTAAATAACGTTTATGTATAACAGCACCAGGCAAGAAAGTTCTCAAGAATCAAATAACAATAAACGCAAACTGAGAACATCTATTAAAAGAAATATCAGTTGTTTTTAAGTAATATAAAGGTGGAATAATTCAGAAATATTAAAACGAATGTAAATTTTAGCCAAAATAGTGCATCACAGAAGAGTTTCAAAAACGGATAAGGGGTCGATATGGCCGAAGGAACTTAAAGCCAAGCAATTTTCTACCTGCTTAAGCAAGGTTGAAATTTATTTTTTTAGATTGTTTTTAGCTTAATTTTAAAGTTTTTGCTTAGGCTCGCTTAGGATACACGCGAAAGGCTCAACTGGGGTGTCAAATTTGCTGTAAAATTGCTTGGCTCCAACTACCGTTGGATCCAACCACTCTCAATCCAAAACTGAAACACGCACTTTTATTTTGACTAGCAATAAAACAACCTCTTTGCAAGAAAAATTCGTTTCCAGTCACTCGATTTTTTTGCTTATATAGCAGCACGTGTTGATTTATACAGAGATTTGAAAAAAATTTGTTAAAATCGTTTTAGTATTTCGCTATGAGACCTTTACATCCCTAACAGTAGGAGACAATAATAGTAGCTAACAATAATAAAAACTTTCGCGTTCTTGATTTATTATATAGAGTTAAAATTTTAGTTAAAAAATATGTGCAGGTTTTTATTATAAAGCATATTATTTTGACGTTAAGAACGTTGTTTTTGGGACAGCAGCAAATGATAAAAACTCTTGATTCTTAATAAGCATAGTAAAAAAAAATTTAAACCATGGTTATTTGAAATTGTTTGATTGTTACATGGCGTTTTACATATATTACTAAAAATTTAAGTTTTTTTCATAATGATTTGATGAAAAGATTATTAAAGACAAGTTGCACACTGAGCACATAAAGTTAAAATATGCTCCATTGCTACCGTAATTCCTGCAGATCTTTTTGGTATGCAAATCATAATATGGTTTATTTGTTTTATTAAATGATCAAAAAGATTTTGCATTGTTTATGCTGTGTACACGTGGATTTTGTTTTAAAAATCCGTTTTAAAATATAATTTCACGATTTTTAGCTTTTTAAAGCTGTACGGATTTTAAATTTTTAAAAAACTAGTTATTAAATAACACTGTCTGAAACGCTTAAATATTTAAACTTTAAAGCATAAAGCTTAAAAAATAAAGTTTTTTTTTATGTTGCGACTAAATTGTTTCCTACTACTTAAAATATCACAATAAAATCACAAAAAATGTGACCACCAATTTTTAAAATCACTTCCAACACCTTACATACGTCTTTGAAGTTAATCACGCTTTTACAAGGAACTATTAATATTAGCAGTGAAAAAGTAGACTTATAAATTAATAACTAAAAATAACATGAACAATAAAAATGTGTTATTTATAAAACCGTGTACGTAAATTTTTTAAACCCTTTGTCGTAATACTATTTTGCCACGCTCCCACAGAGCAAAATTCGCCACACGTTGTTGGTAGATTTGTCTCAACACGGTTAATTGCAAACTTTACCGGGGCCAATATAACATATCACGTTGACGGTAATATACAAGTCAGACATGCTTTTTTTAAACTTATCACGGTATGATTGGAGTGTATCACGATATTATTGGATTCGTATTTACCCTAGTAGAGTATGTACCCAGTCGCGGTCAAAAATAATGCTAGTAATGCTACCATTGTATGACCAAATGTTATAATGCTGTGAATGCTTGGCAAAAACAGTAACGGCAAGGGAGATAGATTGCTTCAATATTACGCAATTTACTTGTTTTAGCTCCAATACGTCAATAATTGTAAAACTAAAATAAAGCTTATAGGCAAAGAAAATCTAGCTTACCTCGATAATTGCTGTAATGAATCGACTATTTAACAACAAAACCGTTCAAAATGTTTAACGAAAGCGGTTTAATAATAAAGATCTAAACCCATATTTTAATAATTATTTATCAAAATTCTCAATTTGACACCCAAATGCAAATTTTTAAATAGCTAAAGTTGATTAATTTTTGTATAATTTGTAAAAATGTGGAATTAAAAAAATTACCATGAATTAGTATACTGCACTTTTAAATTATACCGCAAAAAAACAATACAAAATTTTAATGTTACAGCATTAAAAATTACATATTTTAACCAAAGGATAAAAATATAACTTTATTTAACGATTTAATATCTTATTATGGTTTAGTACCTGTTTAATGATTTTATTAAATTTTAAATTTGCTTATTAGATTTAGCGCTTTCTGGGAGCTTTTCAGTTAATGTATAAGACATAATATTGTAAGATATCCTATTATATATAGGTTTTTTAACATCTGCTTTATAAACCTAGCTAAATGTTCGTTTTAGCTGTCTTTTTACACGTTTAAATAAATTGATTCATACTGTAAAACATAATATACTTATAACATTTAGCCCTGCAACTAAGATTTAATCCAAGTGACAACTAAGACCCGTATTAATTACTTTTTTAAACGTATTATACCAAAAAAAAACACAAAATATATTAATTTTAACTTGAGCGGTCGATTTTCGATAAATATAAAAACAAGAGTTTACCAATTAAAATAGAAACACAACAAATTAAAAAATAAGTCAATTTCAATATTGTGTTTCAACATTTGTTTTCGCTGTTTATTCCACGGCAATTTGTTTTTATTTACAAAAAAAAGGTTCTAACGTAGTTCACTTACCAGAAGAAGTATTTTCTGCATAGTATGTTTGCAAAAAATATGTTATATGAGCTGTAATTTATTGAGTGTTTTAAAAAATTGGGTGTTGCCCCTGATTCAATGTTGTTATGCCAACTATCACTTAGATTAAATAAAAGTTGCAGGGCGCATATAAAGTCTTTTGATTTACCCAAAAAATTTGGATAATAGACCGTAAATGGAATACTTAGTTAAGAATGGAAGTCATGATATATAATCTTTGGAGATCAGTTAAGCACACAATTTTTTTATAACAAAATATTGAAAACTTGAAAAAAAAAACATATTGCTCAAAAGAATCAATATGAAACAAATATCAAAAACACCAAAAAAAAAAAAATAAAAAACACAAAACAACCAACAAAAAAAAAAAAAAAAAAAAACAAAAACAAAACAACAAAACAAAAAAAAAAAACAAAAAAAAAAAAACAAAAAAAAAAAAAAAAAAAAAAAAAAAAAAAAAAAATATAATCTTCAATAAGCTTAAGTAACAATTAATTTCAAAAAAAAATAATTTTAAAAAAATAGTGTGCTCATAAGTCTACAACAATGAAAATAAAAAGTCTTAGTGATCATGTAACATCTTTGTAAGGTGATGAGCCATATTGATATTCAATAAAAGATCTTTCTTCCTCGTGTTCTGTTGGACTTCCTCTTTCTTGTTCCTTCTTTTTTACTAAAAAGATTTAATAATAATTATTTAATAATAATTATTCAGACTACTAAAAACTTAAATATAAAACTCTAAAACTGAAATTAGTATGTAAAAATTTTGACACTTTAATACGCATAAAATCTGCTGACCAGTTTTAAAAACTTTTCAAATTTTTTTAAAAACTTGAACTTTAAAAAAAGTTTCAAATACGTGAAATATATTAAATCCTTGATATTATTCTTTATCGGGTCTTAATTAAGTGTAATAAAAAAAAATGCATTAGCATTGAGGTCTGAAATAAGCATTTGCAACTGTTGACTCCCCTTTTTTTGTAAAACAGTTCAAAAACTATTTCAAGTACTAATTATTGAACTGAGCATTCTACTAAACGACCCATCAGCTGCGCGCGAGAAATGTTCAGGCAAATTACACGATAGCGTATTCAATTTTACGGGATTCATGGATTGCGCACGCAATCTGCACTATTCAGTAAGGAGTTCATTGATGCAATAATTCAATGGTACCTGTAAAAAGTGGATAACTGTAGGATTTATGTAAAAAAATGCTAGTGAATTAAAATTTTAAGTGCTACAAAAATCCACGACTCCTTTGTATCAATAAATCATATGATTACGCCCCAACATGCTATTTCTCATGCCCCTTTGTATCGTGTTCCAGTAAACCATGTTTTTATACCTGTTTGTTTTTGCGGCTGCGATCGGTTTTGCAGCTGCGATCGCCGTGTTGTGATAAAATGATGTATGTTGCGTACATTTCACTGTTTTAAATTTTAGTTTTGTGTTTTTTGTTTTCTTTTGGTCACTGGAATAAACACTTTTGACTTTGGCTTTCTCCAGGAGCCGCTACACTGCAATATACCGCATGTTTTTAAAATTCGAAAAATTCGTCATATTCTAAACAAAATACCTGGATATTTCCCGCCTCTACTTCTTTGGTGTATACAGCATGCTAATATAGCAATTACGGCAACGACAACGGCACAAATAATAGCAATGAACCAGGCGGCACTGGTTAGATTATCTAAATAGAATTTAAAACTATTTTTAATTTTAAGTATATGGCAGTAAACTAAAAAAAACGGTGTAAACCTGAATTGAAAGTTGGCTAGTCTAATAAAGGTACGAAAAATTGTATTATAGACCATTTAGGTTTTTTCATAATACCCAAATCAATTTTTAATCCAATTTTATAATCAACGCTTCTCACACGATTTAGAGTGATTGGATCCGAAAGGACTTCAAACTGGAACTTGGTTCTAAACTTACCTTTGGCAAGTAGTTGTTGTTCTTCGATAAAAGCATTAAAAGCTCGCGTGTTTATATGTGATTAGGGTAATGCATTTAATTTCGGAACTTTTTTGTTTTTCCAATGTAACTTTTCACTGTATGGCCCGATTCTCATATTTGATAGCTCATTTTGAAGCTTTCACAATACTGCGTTGCGTCATAAAAGTTTCACTGTACAAAATTTGTTTTTTTATTTAATTAAATCAGTTTTTAAGAAAATGGAAAATTGCCAAAATTAAATGTATGCATTTAATTTCGGAACTTTACAAACAATCGATTGTTTCTCAGTCAAAAAATCATCATTTTCAAAAATTTAAAAACCTATCATTATCTCCAGACAGTTTTCTTTAATTTAAGCTTCTATTTGTTGTTCAACGTGTAACTGGCAAAAAGTTACAGCTAAAATGCCAAATGGTATTAAAATGAGCAAAATTTGGGGAAAAGGTGCATTTAATTTCGGAACTTTTTAAAACAACAACAATTAATAAAATCTAAAAACGAGTAACAATTTTATGTTTTATAAATCACACAATTTCACATGAAAATATCATAACATAACAAATAAAAAGCTCACGACAGTCATCTACATATAATTATATCTCATTTGAGCTATCAAACGTCGTATTCCGTCCAGGATTACCAAAGATATAGTCCAAAATCAAAAATGCCCAATTTGCAAAAGTGCCAAAATTAAATGCACTACCCTATATGTACAAAGTAATCATTCTAAGCTTTATGAAAATGACAGTGGCCATTTAATGGATCAAAATAAGTATGGCTTTTCACTTAAATATAATTTCATCACTGAACTAAAATAACTAACCCGGTTTTTATTGCTATTTGACAACATATTTGAAATTTAAAAATTATATTTTGGCGGATCTTCTCATATTTTAATGCTCCTATCGTTTTATATACACAAAACCCACAAATAACACGAATTTTCGCTCTCACTTTCAATTTAAAAAAATAATCAAATTTATAATTGGAGTCATCAAAACATAATCAGAGGGGATGGTGGTGAGTTAGCGAGCCCTTCGTAATAACTTTATTTTAGCGCTGCAAAAGAAACAGTGGAGCGAATTTCGGATTTAGAAGCAAAAAAACACCATGCAAAACACAAAAAATGAGACCTGGTGTGATGGTTTGTTCGGACGGAAGGCGCTTAGTTTTGAAGAAATACTCCTTGGACTTTTTGTGGCGGGAGTTTTCGTGAGCAGTTATGAAAATGGAATACTCCGTGTCGTCGCGGAGTTGCTGCAGGAGGACGCTCTTTCTCGGAAGAGATATATTCTTCGTCGTTTTGTAGTTGTTCTTGTCTAAATAATATTATTATGTCCTGTCTAAATAATTTTCTTAATTTTATTAAAACTCTTGTCGCTATTTCAAAGTAAAAAAGTGTTTTTTAACGTTTTCGTGCGTTTTCTTGTCTTTTTGGGAATAATTATATGGCAACCTTACTCGTTATCTGAATACCATTTACAAAGTGATATATTGAAAAATGGCAAAAACTGTTAAAAAATCTTTTTTAGCTTTTGTAAAAATCTTTTTATAATTTTTCTGCAACCACAATTTTTGCTACTAGCATTAAAATCCCTATTATTATTATTTTTTGCTTAAAATAAAAACATACCAGCAGAGACCAATTAGGCAGCACTTATCTTACCTATGACAGAATAACTAAGCTGAAAGGCATTTCCAGGCAGTGATTTCGGGTCTTGAACCCAGATGACTTTGGCAGTGTGCGCGTCATATACTTCCACTTCCAAATGTGGCTCCGCTGGATCTAAAAAATTATTCAGTGCTTTGTTATCACCATTGTGGTAACGTTTATTTAATTGTTTATTTTAGTATTATTATTATTATTATCAATATTATATAAATTGCTATAAATATGTTAAATCGTTTATTGAGTACATGTACAAGAATTTTCGGATTATCTTAATCCATCATCGGTTATAAATTACTAAAATTGCAAAAAATTACAGAAATGAGTAAATCACATTGGAAATCACAACGTTAAATTCTAAAACTACAGAATAAATAATAAATTTATTATTTTTTCTGTAGGTTTATATATCCTGTACTTCTAATTTATTATTGTATCTTTCATATCTTTATATATATTTTTTTACTTTTTTAATGTTGTTTAGTCACTTTATCATTTTTATAACTGTCCTTTTTATCTATATATTTAGTATTGTAGCCTATTTATTATGTTTTTCTTCTTAAAAATTTAAATTTTGTATGATTTATGCATTGTGATTTACTCATTTCTTTAATTTTTTGCAATTTTAGTAATTTACAACCGACGATGGATTAAGATAATCCGAAAGGTCTTTTACTCAATAAACGTTTTATCATTCTTATTTATTGCAATTATAAAATTTCGATTTCCCCATGGAAAATCTATTGCTCAAAATATTCTCAGTATTAAACATTTTGAAAATCTTCTATTCACTGATGATAAAATAAGATACATCAATTTAGCTTATTAAACAGTAAATCAATCAATCAATCAAATCAATTAAATTATCTCTACCACTTACTTTATTCAGCACTATTTTTTATAAATGTTTTTCAGTGTACTTTAGATTTCATGTTGTAGAAAGCAAAAGCATAGGTTTGTTTTGGTTTTTGTTTTAATTTTTAACCATGACACTATTTTTGTGTGTTTTTTGTTTGTTTTTTTTTTTATTCAAAATGATTATTTGCAATAGAGCTTCCCAGAAAAAAACACTTTCCTGAAATAAACAATGCACCGTGTTTACGTCTCAATACATTATATTTCACGTTTTGTTGTAAAACAAAAAAATATCTTTGGAAAAATATCTTAGTCTTATTTAAAAAAAAAGGTATGACTAACCTTGAAAGAAAAGATGGGAACATAAAAGATCGATGCAGTTAAAACGTTTTGAAAAAACTTATTAGATCTTTTTTTAAATGCCATTTTTCAAAAAAAAAACACACAGAAATCAGTCAATTTATCCGGTAAAAATTTTTATTTCTACTGTATAATGTACAGTAAATCCAATAGTATTTTCAAAATAATTATAAAGTAGACTTTTATTTCCATATAGAATAAAACCATAAGAGCACACAAAGAATATTCTTTTCTAAAAAATTCAGAAATAATTAGAAAACTAAGCGTTATTTAAGAACGCATTATAAATTTAAAATGTATCATCATTTAACCTCATGGACAGTTGTACCAACCGTAAAAAATCTTTTTCATAAACAACCTAGACAATACCTTTGAATCACGATCAAGCGAACCTTTCTGATTGATTGATTGATTTTTATTTAATGTCGTTTTCTTGAAAAATTTCAAAATTTATACCTTGCATTGGGAAAGTCGTAACGGATTCGTGGCTTTTGGGTCCCTTTCCATTGTTTTGAGCGGCGCCGGTTTTGGCGCAGACAGCCACTTCGTACTGCGTATTGGGCTTGGCGTTCTCCCAGAGGTAGTACTTCCTGAGATTTAACACGAAAGTTTCATACGATTTGGAAGGGTCGGTATCGGACTCTAAAAAAATCTTTATTAAATACTCAACTACGTTTAAGATTTTACAAATATTTATGATAAAAATCAATGATTTCTGCTTTAAAAAATATGGCTTAAATTCACGTAGGCCGCACACCTTCTATTTTTGTTTAAAGCTTTTAAAATGTTAAAAACCTAAACAAATTAACCTATCAGAATTATCTTCGGTAAACGAACGCTAATCAAAAATTAAAAAGGGCAACAAAATTTCCAAAATTACCTTAAAAGGATTTTTAAAGAAATTTAAAAGTATTGGAAGATTTTTGTGACTCCTTTTGATTTAGGAGTTACTGAGCAATGCTAACAAAATATAGACTGATTTTACCCAGAAATCGAGGTTTGCTTTAAATTAACGTGTTTTTATCGATTTTAAATGAATTTTTTCATAGAATTTCAGTATATCTAAACTAAAAAATGAACAATCGTCTCTTTAACCGTTATATCTTTTTTCAAACATTTTTGAAATTTGAAAAAAAAATTATCACACCTAGGGTAACTGAATTAATTTCGGCCACCTTTTTTTATTTTTTTGGATAAGTTTTTTCTGGTTTTTCCAATCGACCCAAAATTTGGTCTAAAAGTCAAACGATAGCTATATTTGTTATTCCAGTGCAAAATTTTAAATTTTCTGTTACACTTAAGTATCAGTGGAGGTTTAAAGTTTTGTTTTTATAGTGGCCGAAATCAAGGCGCGAGCCATTAACTTCGGCCACCTAGAAAAAACTGGCTATAACTATTGCCAAAACGAACAATAAAAGTTTTTAAAGGTTGCAAATTTATTCTTAGGTATTGTTCTTGGTACATATAACTTAATTTTTTCTCGTTTGCAAACTTTAATAGTTATTAGCAAGACTTTAAATAATTATGTCAAAACCTTAAAAAACTAGTTTTAAAAACCTTTATTTTTTGTTGAATTTTTATTTTTGGCTTAAAAATCCGTCAAAAAAGTCATACGAGCTAAAAATTTTTTTATAAATACAGTAGCACAATGATATTTAAAAACAGCAAAAAACTGCAGGTTCTTTCACCTAAATGTTAAGGTGGCCGAAATTAATGGAATCTTAAAATGCGCAGTTAGTTAAACGCATTGCAAAATGATTTTAAAGAAAATATCAAAACATGAAAATTAACAATTTTGCGCCTTAAATAGAAGATATTTGAAGGTTATATAGTGCTTCGTTCTAAATTTGATTCAGTTTAAACACAAAGCAAAAATTAAGAAAATCAAAAAAATTCACTTTTTGTATGAAAATGTTGATAATGCAGAATAACAAAAATAAAAAAACTTTTGCAAAAACACTTTATTCAACATTAATCCAGTTACTTTTGTGCTAGTTCTTTTGTGTTTTAAAAATAAGCCAGTTTTTCTAACACCCTAAATTGGTGACCGAAATTAAGGCCTGGCCGAAATTAAGTCAGATACCCTAACTCCAGAAAATAAGTTCCGGGGTTAAATGCGTTGTTTGTTTGAATAAAGATAAGCAATATTTAAAATATTTAAAAACAAACAAATATACCTCTAAAATCTAAAAAATATCCATGAAGATTTCCTCTCGGAAATTCCGGTTCTTCCCATTGCACCAATATACTTTCTGCCCCGACCGCCTGCACTCGTAAATTTCTCACTTCCGAAGGGACTATAAAAATTATTTTGAAAATAATATGTTTGATCTATAAATAAAGTTTAAAAAAGTTCAAATTAATTCTATTTTAGTGATTGTAATTTTTCAGTGGTTAATTTATTTGCCTTTTAATTTTAAATTGTCGAAAACTATTTATACAATGCGCTTTATTGCCAGCTTTCTGGTCAAATCGGTGAGTGTGCACTGAAAGGGGTAATGACTTTTTACTCAATATATTTTCATGCAAGAATCAACTTTTCATATCACTCTTCAGAAAACCGTTTTTAATTGACGCCCTCTCAACTTGCCTTTTAATCAGCTGTTTTTGTAACGTGTACTGTTAAGGTCTATTCATACTTATGACAAAACGTCCTTTGGACAAAGTCCAAAGGACAAAAGTCCTTTGGACTTTGTCCTTTGGACAAAGTCCAAAGGGAAAAGCGGCAAAAGTCCAAAGGACAACGTATTCATACTTCTTTGTCCTTTGGACTTTTCCCTTTGGATTTCGTCCAAAGGACAAAGTCGAAAGGACTTTTCCCTTTGGACTTTGTCCAAAGGACAAATTCTAAGTAGCGTTCATACTTCGTCCAAAGCACAAAGTCCAAAGGACGTTTTGGCTTGTCCAAAGGACGTTTTGGTTTGTCCTTTGGACTTTGTCCAAAGGACGTTTTGTCATAAGTATGAATAGACCTTTATAGTCTTGTTTTTTTATTATTGATTTTCGTAAGTCCTCTTACTACAGACACAAAAGCGTTGGATTATTACAAATACGTCCCGATATTTTATTAGTTTTTGAGTGCTTTGCAGCCTTTGCAATAATATAATATATTTATACGTAATTATTATTTCTTTGTTGTAAATTTCGTGCAATTGAATTTTTGTAGCTTTATTTATGAAAGTTCTGAATCATATTTTGTAACTTTGATATTATTGATGATAGTATTTTTTTATTTTTATATTGTACGTGATTGTCATAACTGTGACTTGTGCAATAAAATCTTCTAATCTAATCTAATGACAGTTTATGCGCGCAATAGAATGCGCACATTCTGATACGAAAAAATGTTATTGTTTTTGCGCAACAAATAGTTCTCCGCAGCCAAATTTATTTGCCTATTTCCATTTAGGTAGACTGTACTAATCAGTAAAAAATTCAGCAAATTTTGATAATTTAAAATAGTTTGAACTTGGTTCCGTTTCATACCTACACTATTTCTTAGATTTTTCACCTGCGTTCTTTTATGCCCAGATGTTGTTTACGCAACGCACCTGTGGTCTTCTTAAAGGTTTTTGCCTCAACTGAACGCAAGACTTTATTTATTGCTGCCAAATTCAGAAAAGGTTTCTGGT
The DNA here is from genome assembly GCA_030248175.1 of Microlaimidae sp. YZB2_3. Lineage (NCBI taxonomy): Eukaryota > Metazoa > Nematoda > Chromadorea > Desmodorida > Microlaimidae > Microlaimidae sp. YZB2_3. The sequence continues at coordinate 16,871 of JASAMX010029077.1, forward strand.
TTTTTTTTTTCGAATAAAACAAAATACGCAAGGCCGTTATTATTCGGCGTTAACTGTGTGACCAAATACTAAAACAAAATCATCAAACGACAAAAAATTCTATCACAGTATAGTGTGCGTCAGTCATGGACTCGATCTCGGCACCTAAAATACGCAAAACAAACAAACTTTCATCCACTGCGCCAAAACCTCCACAAGAACAAAAAAATCAAATCGCTTACGTCCTTCTGGCATATGAATGGTCACGTGATTGCTGGATGGCCCATCGTATTTTGTATTATAAGCAGCCACTTCTACTCTGTAACTTTTCATTGCTTCATAAATATTAACTAAAGCCGAGTTTTTGGCATTGTTTACCTGAAAATCATATGTTTTATATAAAATTTATTTTTTCCACATATTTATATATAGTTTATGTATGGTTAAATTATATCTGGCTGACCTTGTAAATTGGTAATGAATTAAGATTAAAGGACCAATTAAAATTGTGCGGTTATGACGTGTTAAAAAAAACAAAAGAAAACATAATCTTTTAAATTCCGTCTTTTTACAAAATATACCAAAATAAACTAATTTTAGCCTTTAAAAAATTTTAATTTTGGTTCCAAATAGAGTAATTTAATAAATAATTGTTAAAATACTTTTTATCTTTATTATTAAACCACTTTTGTTTAAAATTTTGAATTGTTTTGTTGTTAAACAGTCGATCAATACTGCAATTATCGAGGTCAGCTAGATTTTTTTGCTTGTAAAGTTACAGGATTGATGAATAGCGAAAATCGGACTAGAGTAATTTAAAAGTATTAAAGTTAAAATGTATTATATTTTTTAGTATTAGCTTGATTTTTGGTTTAATCTTAAGAAAGTTTGGGATCATGGCTTTGACTTTAGTTACGGTCTAAAAATAGCTCCAGGTTTCAATTTGCCTCTGTTCCAACGACACTAAATTTTCCGTGACCTACATTTTATATAATTTCAACCGTCTCTTATTTAAGTACAAGCTCAAATTTTTGGTACGGAAATCCTGAAGATCGAGCTTAAGTATATTGAAAATTAAAGACGCAAAATTTTATATTGCAACTTTAAAAAGAAAATTGAGTTAGGGTTAGAGGGTTAGATTTAACGCCTTCTGAATATTAACCTGTTCCCGTGAGTGCCTTTTTCCAGGTTAAAAGTGTTTTTGTAAATGTATTAATTCCCGTTTTGGCTGGTAATCAGAGTGCGTTCGCGTGATTGCCTATTCGCCCTGGAGCAAACTTTGATTACCAACGAAAATAAAGGAATTAGTACATTTACAAAGACAGTTTTCACAGTCGTAACTGGGAAATAGGCAATCACGGGAACTGGTTCAGACAAAAACGAGCGTGTAAAACGCAGAATGAGAACGCGCCGGTGTACTCTATACTCTGTCGCTGCGGTACGGAATTTTTAGAGCCACAAGCAGGGAACTTAGAGCCATTAAAAAATGTTAATCCTGGAATCAAGAGCAATGGGAAGTTGGAGCCTTTAAGAAAAAATTGGATTGAACTTAGATTTAGACTTTGTTTAGGCTTATAGGTAAAAGTTTTAGCGATTTTTTCTTTCGGCTTCAAGCTCCCTACTTTTGGCTAAAAGTTTCGTCAGCTCCATCGACCCTAAATAGTCGCCCCAGGTTTGCCTATGCATCCAGACACAGTTTTCAGTTGGCATCCGAGACGCGATATTAATCAGAAATTGTTCAACAGCTTCTTTTAACAGCTCCATTTTGGAGCTTTAAGCTTACTATTGGCAACTTCCAGTTTTCTAAGATCCTGATGCGTTTTTTATTCAATTTGTTTTTAAGTTGAGAGCACTGTAGTCAGTTGCAATAAGCATTTTTCAATTTCGTCAAAAAAGCGCGATTTATACATTGTTTTATTAATTGAAAGCTTATTCATAAATTTTGTTCAAATACGCTTTTTTATTAGCTTCAAATACGTAATTGTTTTTCAAGTAAACACTATTTTTTCAATCAAAAATAATTATACTAACTTATTTACGATTGAACTAAATTTTATAGGCTTAAATTTTTTATTTGAATACAACCGAATTTTATAATAAAGACAGTCTATATTTAAAAAAATAGCAAACATTACAACTATAATAAAACTTACTAAGAAATCCGGCATTGGGTGAAAAATTGGTTCCCGAGCGGAACCTAACCCTCGTGGATATTCCAAACGCCAGCTTTTTACCTGTAACACAAACAAAAATTAAAAAAGTATGTAAAAACAACAAATTAGAATAACTGACTTAGATTCGGCCGGCCTTAATTTCAGCCAACGGCTGTTATTTTCGCCAAGCGCAAAGTTATAAAATGAACTCCATATATATGGCCAGATATATGACATGACAATATCTCTAACCATACGCAGTTCATTTCATAATTTCACTCATAGCAAAAATAACAACCGGTATCCGAAATTATGAAAGGCCGAATTTAAGACAGTTACTCTACAACTCGGTGAATTTATAGACACATTGCACTGGAACTCGGTTTATACATAAAGTATTCAATATATATAAGCGTATCCATAATGGATAATTACCGTATCTCCTACTTACCTTATGTAGTATGCAGATCAACGGACCGAAAGGGCGCGAAATTTCGATCGCTTGATCTGCATACTACGAAAGATAAGTAGGAGATACGGTAACTATCCATTATGGTGACGCTTATGTATATTGCATACTTCATGTATAAACCAAGTTCCAGTACAAGGTGTCTATAACTTGCAATGATTAATTGAATATATTTATTAATAAATCAACAAAATGTCTTGAACAAGAAAAGTTTTTTAGAATTGAAGATTAACTACTTATTTCAAAATTCGTTATATTAATTTAATAGTTTTACAATTGCAATGCGTATTTTTTTGGATAAAATTGTCTGATCTGTATAAATTTAGTGTAAAAACTGAACTTCAAATAAGTGTCCGTTCCAAATATATGTACACTATATAGGTTTTCAAACGTCACAGCAAGTTTAATTTATCCTTTCATGTTTTATTCTTATATCCGCCTAGACATTTTAATAGTTTGTTCTGTCGATTTAGGATCGATGGAGCCTTGAGAACTTGGAGCTGGAACTTGAAGCCGTAAGTCGGGAACTTGAGGGCCGAAAATAAAAATCGCTAAAACGTTTACCTAAGCCTTAGCGAAGCCTAAGTCTAACCCAAACTATTTTTTCCTTAAAGGCTCCAAGTTCCCATTGCTCGTGGCTCAAAGTTCCCAAAAATTTTCCATGGCTCTAAGTTCCCTGCTCGTGGCTCTAAAGACCCCGTACCGTTCTGTCTAGAACCCGTTTCTTTTTATAAAACTTTATTCTTACCTTATACCCATAAAATCTTCCTCGCAAAGAATTTCTGGACACGTGATCCCATTCAAATCTCGCAGTGGTGTCATTGATATACTCTGTTATGGTAAAATTTTTAGGCTTTTCCGTTGGAACTAAATTGAAACAAAAAAATTATCATTGTGATAATATATTAAGAAATAACCATAAAAATTTTGAATGATTTTTTGGGAATAATTCTTTTAATGCGCTTTCATTGTGTTACGTTATGTTTTGTTTTCTTTTACCTTAATGTATTTATTCATTTATCTAGGATAAGTGTTAATTTTGTATAATTAGATAAAAATAGCTGGAAGCTATAGTGCTGAGTATTCACATTTTTATTATCTGGTGGATTAGCGAATTCTTCTCTTTTTGTTCATTTAAAAATGGTAAATTTTCATCAAAAGAATTTACCCCGATGAATAAACGGCCAAGAAATGTTAATTTATCTAGTGAGAACATTTAGCGATGTCTAGATCTAGAACTTGATATATAGTTGAGACCTACCGTCTTCTCCGGAATAGCCTGTGACCATAATCGGATCAGTGAGACTGGCTCCTTTGTCATTTACACTTCTCACTGTCACTATGTATTTTCTAAACGTCGGTTGTTCTCTAAAACAAAAAATCCGGTTTTTACATTTATAATTTGGGATTTTTAATTATTATTTTTGTTAACTTTGATAAGTTTTCATAATTTATGTTTAGAAAAATAATGCTGAAGGTTTTGTGACGACCCAAACTAGAAGCGAAATTAACCAGGAGCTAAAAAATTTAGACAGCCAAATTTATTGAAAATTTTGGCCGATACAGGAGTGGCACCCGTAATCCCCGAAATTGACTCTGGCATGCTATCCATTACACCACAGGCTGGACAAAGAAGTGGGAAAGATAATCGCCTTTTATTAACGCTTGCACTTTGAGTTTTCACGAAAGGGAGACAGTGTGTCCCAGTTGCACAGTGCCCTAAAGAGGATTTTTTTTTTTAAATTTAAGAAAATGTAAATATCGCTTTTATTTCTTAATTTTTGAAATGTAGACTTTTTAATACAAATATTAAACAAGCTGTATAGTATAAAATCAAATTTGATTTGGAAAATTTCAGAAACACTAAAGAAGCAAAAAATGCGCTAGTAAAAAACCATTGTATAAACTAAGGAAACAACAATAAAACTACGAATATTTTTTACAGTTAAAATAGGGTTTGAGAAAAAGAAAAAAAAGTTTAAAAAAAAGTTTTATAAATAACAAAGGGTTTCAAAAGATGGGGTTTTATAACAGAAAAAAGATTATTCCCAAAAAAGAACTATTTCTGTAACTTGATTTCTTCAAATGGATTGTATTAATTCATAAAGCATTCATTAGGCCAACATATTATTTTTCTTAAATATCTCGACATAAAATAGTCAAATACGATACTAAATCTTTTCAATTAATTTAAAAGTATTTAATATTGGATATCAAATTTAATTGAAATGGTGCTTTATAAAAAATACTACTTCTGCAAACCCAAAAAAACAACAATCCACAAAACTGAGTTGATACAATATTAATATTTAATCAAGAAAAATTTAGCTATTTTAAACGAAGCACAAGAAAACAACTGAATATACGTACCTTATGGTAACACTGTCTTGTTTCACATCTTCAACATAAAAACGTTTCCATTCTGCTCCGGGTTCGTCCAATTTGTAACTTATTTCCACCTTGTACCCTGGACCATTCCAATCTTCTTTATCCAAAGGCTAAAAAAATTTTGCTTAAAGGTGCAGTATACTAATTCATGCTGTATTTTATTTTGCGTTTTAATTAATATTAATCGATGTATTAGGTCACACTGAAAAAAAATTGTATTGCACCAAAAATTAATTCCCAACGGTTAACGAGTTATTAACAGGAATATTACTTGGTTATTTCCAATGTTGTTTTTTATACACCATTTTTAAAAGAAAATATTTTTATTGGGCGGATATTAATAAAACTTAATCGAAATCATGCTTGGGTATCAAAAAGCTTTAATTTTAAATTTGGTTCAATTCAAATAAGTATTAAATGAGTACTGCCAAATTAAAAAAAAAATTTTATTTGTGTTTTATAGTTGCTGTGTTTCTTGGTGTGTTTTTGTTTGCTGTTATACTTATATTATTTGTTAGCTATTTAAAAGTTTACTTTAAAAAAAGTAAACTGTCTATAAAAAAACATTTCACCGCTTTAAGTTTTACATTTTGCAATTATAACAATCTTTTAAAACACACCATAAATCAAACACCAAACATTCTTTTTGGAATATGATATTTTTAAAATGGCATTATTTATCTAATACCTTTTGTTATTGAACCAAATTTAAAATTTAAGCTTTTTGGTACCTTAGCATGAATTTTATGAGGTTTTGTTAATATCCGTTTAGTACAAATCTTTTGTTTTGAAAAATGGTGAATAAAAAGCACATTGAAAATAACCAAGCGATACTCTTGTTAATAACTTGTTAACCGTTGAGAATTAATTTTTGGTGTAATACAATTTTTTCTGTGTGACCTGATACATCGATTAGTATTAATTAAACAGCAATAAAAAATACACCATGATTCAGTATACTGCACCTTCAAATGCATCAACAAGAAATAAGAAACATTTACTTTGCTTATAGATTTTAAACTAAAACGGGTAAGGTAACTGACTTAACTTCGGCCAGCCTTAAGTACGGCCTAGTTTATTTCATAAGTTTGCGCTTGGCAAAAATAAAACTAGTGGCCGGCTGGTCGAATGTAATAAAGAGCAAAGAAAAAAAAGCATTATAAAAACACAAAAAAAATTTATGGGAAAGTCAGTTACTTTATTTGAAAAAAAATTTTAAATAAACTAAAACTGAATCAATTTTTTTAATTTTCCCCCAAAAATTTTAGTTATTTACACCACTATTTTTTAAGGTTTTTTTAGTATTTTTTACATAGCTATATATATTAATAGTTTTTCAATTCTTACCCTCCAATTGACGACCAATGTGTCTTTGGCGTCGCCTTCAGCGCTGACGTTAGTTGGATTTTTGTACGGAATGGAAGCTTTCGTCTTGCAGAGATTTGGAAAAACACCTATAAATTCAATAATTGAATTTTTAATTCAGCACCAATAGATTTTTTTGGTTTTATCGTAAAAAATTACTTTTTTTCTCTTCAATTAATAGTGTACTAAAGTAGATTTTTTATTAATAACGTTTAGTAAACGTTTCTTATTCCAATTTTTAATATTTCGTCGTCGCATTCAAACATTTAAACCTCCAATATAAGTTTCAGTTTTTTAAACTTTTTTATTGTTTTGCTTAGGCGGTTTAATTTCAGCTACAGCACGCTTATACAAACGAACATTATGCGAACTAATTAAGACATTCAAATAAAATATATTACAATTTTAACAATTTTTCATGTTAGTCGGATGTGTGAAAAAAAAATTCTAAAACGATTCCGGAAAAAATTTAAATATTTTTGATGCGTGCCTAAAAATTAAATTTCAAAGAAAACTAAAAAAAAATAGTTTAGTACAAAATAAAAATCACTATCACTTTGCAATTTTTTGGTCTCCAGTATATTCTAATTCGCAACACAGTGATGTTTTTAGATTTTTTATTATCTCTTTTTTACCTCTTAATAAAATAAAATAAGTATGAATGCAAATAAAAATATCTTTAAATTAAATAAACAAATGGCCATAAATTGTCTGCTAAAATGGCATAACTAGACTCTGCTAAATTATTTTTAACTATCTGCTTATTTGGCAGACTAATTGGCGGAAAAATGAGTTAATTATCCGGCCATTTTGACTGAATTTTCCCGAAAATTTGGCTAAAAAATAATTAAGAACTTAGTATTCCTAATCGTAAAAAAGATCGACCCTTGCTGCAAAGGTACGCCAATATTAACAAAAATATATAATATACCGAAAAATGTGCAACTCCTATATAAAAAAGTGCGGAAACGTAGGCCATTATAATGAGCCTCTTCATTTAAATGACACTCTCCACTATAATGGCATAGTAGCCATTTTAATTCGGCGAGTTAAAATGGAGAGGAAGCTATTATAATAGCCATTTATTGACTTAATTTCACTTCATATATACTCACAAGTGTAATACTGTCCGGGCCGCACAAGTTTTCACGTGTTGGACAGTATTAAACCAACACGATAAAACTCGTGCGGCCCGGACAGTATTACACTTGTGAGTATATATGAAGTGAAATAAGTCAATAAATGGCTATTATAATAGCTTCCTCTCCATTTTAACTCGCTGAATTAAAATGGCTACTATGCCATTATAGTGGAGAGTGTCATTTAAATGGAGAGGCTCATTATAATGGCCTACGTTTTCGCACTTTTTTATATAGGAGTTGCACATTTTTCGGTATATTATATATTTTTGATATTAATAGAAACGGCCCACCGCAAATCTCATCAAAATAAACACAGTAAAGCACTGATTTTTGAAGCGGTGAGTTTGTTAAAAAGGGTGGTTCTATATTTTTTTAGCGTTAATATGTTTACCTGGTAAACTTTTTCCATGTGAGTTCCTAGCGCTAACTCTAAACCGATACTCCACCCACGGACTGAGATTAACTTGTGCTTCTTCCACCTGATTCATTTCATTTTTTGTCCTTCAATCAAAAATATACATGTAAAAGTTAAATAAAATTTTAATATGCACTTTATATTGGTATAGCCGAATTTAGAACAATCTAGTAAATAACCAAAAAATGCAATTTTGCTTGTTGGCAAGTATATAGGTACCTTATACAGTAAACTTATAAGATTCTTAAAAACTAGATTTGGTTGGTTTTTGCTACTGAATGAGAATACGCCGCAAAATAAAATATTTAACTTAGATTTCTTAAAAATTAACAAAAATAGAGCTATTAGAACAATTTCAAGTATTATATGCAAAATAAATCGTTTTAAGCTATTTTTCGTTAGTGTTAATAGTTTTTATTCGTTTTTGTTTAGTTCAGTAACTGTAAACATCGTAAGACTTTTTAAATACTTTTTTCATGGTTCAAACAAATAACTGAAAAGTTACTTTAAACACATCGTTTTCAAGGACCCTTAATTTTCAGATAAAATTAATATTTTGTGATTATATATTTTGCTCTGTGGGAACTAAAGTGGAACAAATAAATGGGCATGATTAGGTATTAAATTAAACCTTTGAGATTCTTTCCGCTGCAAATCCGCAGAAGGTATTCCGCGTCAGTGCTGCAGTATGTTAAACTCCGTGCCCAGCTGTCGGTCAGCATTTAATTTATACAGTGCAGTGGTGACGCGCAATTCCTTCTGCGGATTTGCGGCGCTTTTTGGACAAAAAAAAACCCAAAGTTTTAAGATATTTATATAAATAATATTAGTATTATTTAATTCATAAATCTAATTGATAAATCAGATTGAGGTCCAAAAAATCAGGTCAAAACTGTTCGAAAATTACTTGTAGCTCTTGAAACTGCGTTATTATGCAAATCAATGTGGACCCAATCAGTTGCCTGGTCACTCATTTCTCTTTATTTACTGCTTAGAGGGGCGCAGTAATTATTTAAAATTCTTGGATTGATTTTTAAAAAGGTATTTAACAAAAACAAAAATACAAAGAGAATCGCACGAAAATATCATTTTAAAGACATATAGTTTGGCATTCTTCAAGTATAACGCATTTAAGTGGTCTTCGGAAAGATGGATTGTTTAAAACTGTTATTTTTCAAGTAAATTATCGTGATAAAACTCACAAATAACATTTATCGTGGACTTTAGACCTTAATTTCCCTAAGCAACCCAAGCAAAACCTTAAAATCAAGCTAAATTTAATTTTTTGTTTGATTTTCAGGTTTTGTTTAGGTTGCTTAGGAAAACTAAAGCCTATAGTCCAGGATTCAGGTTGTTTATGAGTTTTATTATGATAATTTTTTAATTTATCACTTTGTCTAAGATTTATTAAAAAAATAATTTTAATTTAATGGGTTGTTTTTGAAAAATAACGGTTTTAAAGAAGTAGTTCGTCCATGTTTAAACTAGTCTATCCTGTATTTTTTTTCCGGTGACCACTTAAATGGGTTATACTTAAAGAATGCCCATAGTTTTGTTCAACAATGACCGCATATTTACCGGTTCAGAACGAACGCCACACGCCACTCCCCCGGGTGGAATCCGGTTTCGAATTCCACTATGTACTGTCTGACGGGGTCGAAATTGGCAAAAGAGGGCATCCATTTCAGAAAAGCGTATCGCTTCTCCCCGCAGGAGAGGCTTTTCAAAATTGGCGTCTCCGGAACGTCTAAAATGGCTAATTTATATTTTTGGCTTTTTTGTTAAGTATATTAAAATTTTTAAAAATTAATTATGAATGTGCATTTACGTTTTTACGTTTTGGTTAATAAACAAGATTATTATTTAACAAATAAAACTCGTTCAGTTCCTTGAGCTATTTTAAGATGTTTTATAACAAAATTTCCACGAAAATTTATATTGATAATCATTAAAAATAAAAGCGAAGGAATTGCGAACTCAAAAAAAAATACAAAACACGGCTCAAAACAACACAAATAACCAATTTACTCAACCTATCATGGACTGTTTGTTTTGTTGTTTGTTTTTTTTTTAATTTTTTTAAAAAAATATACCTTCAACAACGATTTTAATGGTTGAATTTACGGAGTCAACAATGGTTTCTGCTATGCAAGTGTAGATTCCAGATTGCCGGCCTCTAACTCCTTTCATACTAAGTTGGTTTTCACTTTCTTTTCTAAAGTGTAAAATTTATTATCATATGCAAATTCATTTCAAAGTAATTATGCATTCAAACTTGAACTAAACTGAAAATGATAAATAATAGTTAAATTTAAAACAACATTTAACTAATTTTTCAATTTTATGGTTTCTGGATTCAAAACACAAAAAAATGTCAAGTTGTGCTTAGAAACGCTAAGGTTGAAAATGATTTAGAATAAAGATAAACACACAAGAGCTGAAAAAACTATAGGATGGAACCTAATGCCATAACAAGAGAATTTGGATAGTTGGGAACTTGTAGACGAAAATAAAAATTGTTAAAACTTATACCTAAGCCAAACTGTAAACCTAAACCTAAACCAAAGCCAAGTTTTTTGTTTAGGGCTTGAAGTTTCCTTTTTTTGCAGCTTTAAATTTCTAAATTGTTCCTTAGATTACTTATATGAAAATATTATGGACTACGTTATGTTTACTTTTCAAATTTTTTCCACGTTATAACAATTAATTTATTGCCAAAGTAAATTATATTAAAAACTAACTAAGTGACATGGTTTTTATTGAAATATACATAATAATATACTTGATTATTGGATTGTGCTCGGTGAAATTCAGCGGGACTCCATCTTTGAGCCATTTGTACGTTACTTTTAGTCTATCGTCCGATTTGGCTGCACATCGTAAATCCGAATAATCGTCAAAAGCAGACAGTCTAACTATTTTCTCGTCAAACTGGTCAGTCCAATAAGTGGGATCTAATAAAATATAACATTATGATTAAAATATTTGCAAGAGTTTTAAAAGTTTGAACAGAAAAATGTGCACTGGAAACAATAACTGAATTTTAATTTCTACGTTTTGCAAATTAGTTTGGCTGTTTGTTATTAGTGAAATTTTAAAAATATCTTTTAAAAGGTGGCCATAACCCTGTCCGTTACAAGGAAACCCAGAACCTTAAAAGTAAAATTTCTTAAATTATCTTATATTTTTAAAAATGGCCCATGAAAAATCCAACAATGTAAATATCTAATCCTAACAAATTTAATTTTTTGCACTGGCAAAAAAACTTTTGGTTGCAGGACCGCTCCAAAATTGAGTTTGTTTTTAACATTTAGCTTAAATCATTTGGTAAAATGTATTAAATTATATATATATTATACGACTTGTTTTGTATAAAACCAGTTAATTTAAAATAAAAAATCAATAATAAAATATAAATACCGTAAACCCTAAGAATTCGCCTGGCCCTGTTTATACCGTACCGATTTGTGACATTACAGTAATAAGTTGCTTCATCGCCAATTTGCGCATTGCTAATCCGAAATGTGTTGTCTTTTAAAAGCTAAAAAAATGATAAAAATAATGTATAACATTCTAAAAAAATAAACAAAAAACACCACACAATAAATAATTTTTAAAAACGATAAAAAACCTGTATATATTTTGGTGAGTTTAAGAAACAGTTGTATTCTTAAAGACATGCGTGTGTTTTATATAAAAATTTAGAATGAATTCTTTTTGTTACCATACTTAAACAACGTTTTTTAGTGTATCATTCATACTTGGTATTAACATGAATACATTACATTTGTTAAGAACTGAACAATATTGCAAAAAATTATTAGGAGTAACATAAAAATTGTTGTTTTGGAATTTTAATAGATTTCTGAGGATCCATACAGTGTTTTTAAGTCTCAAAAACAACACGAAAACATAATTTAAGAACAATCGTTATAAATATTCTAGTTTTAATTTATTGTTTTTAAATCAAACTGTTAATTTTTAACAATTTGTCGTTAATAATATTGTGATAAAATAAGATATTTATTGTTATATATTTGTATTCGATTCCACCTACTTCCTTGCGTCCCTCCATTTTTACAACGCGATCTTTGGCATTTACCCACTTGATGACGGGCAGAGGTGCGGCTTTCACAGAACAATCCAAATCCGCCGTTTCCCCGATTACCACGTTGATCGTTTGATTGATCGGAGTGAGAAATCTGGGCTCGTACGCTGAAAATTTAATTCATTTCTTAACTTTCGCTAAGCCGTTTGCTGAGACAAAAAAACCCCCTAAACAGCTTCTTTTACGATTAAAAATATAATAAAATTTTGCATGCTATTTATAATCACGAGTAAATTTTTAGGGCACTGGAGCAAACGATGGGCGTATTTAGAGGAAATTAGAGTCCAGGGAATTTTGAAGCAAAAATGGGGGAACTGTGCTTGCACCCAAAAACTACAAATCGATACAAGCTCTCCATAATATTAAACCTCTGTCTAAATCTAAGTCGAAAATGGAAAATTTGCAACCAAAATTTTAAAATCGCTCAAACCTATACCTAAGCCTGAACCTAAGCCTAAAGGTCTATTCATACTTATGACAAAACGTCCTTTGGACAAAGTCCAAAGGACAAAAGTCCTTTGGACTTTGTCCAAAGGACAAAGTCCAAAGGACTTTTCCCTTTGGACTTTGTCCTTTGGACAAGCCAAAACGTCCTTTGGACTTTTCCCTTTGGACTTTTCCCTTTGGATTTTGTCCTTTGGACTTTGTCCAAAGGACAAATTTTAAGTAGCGTTCATACTTCGTCCAAAGGACAAAGTCCAAAGGACGTTTTGGTTTGTCCAAAGGACGTTTTGGTTTGTCCTTTGGACTTTGTCCAAAGGACGTTTTGTCATAAGTATGAATAGACCTTAAACCTTAGGGCCAGCAGTGCCTTTTTTATAGCTCAAAATTTTCAAAAAAAATTTTCAAAAGCTCCAAGTTTCCTACATAAGGACGGTTTTAAAAATAACGTTTCGATTACGATTAAGCTTTTAATATTTTAAGTTTATTTTAAAAATTTTTGGACGCTACAGAATATTTCAACAAT
>JASAMX010029078.1:0-24256 GCA_030248175.1 Microlaimidae sp. YZB2_3
CACCCGTGGTCATTCATTTAAATTGGCAATGGGAAGACTGGCCGAATTAATGCAAGGAATTTTTTCTTTTGCAAATAGGGTTGTTACACCTTGGAACAATCACTCCCATCTCAAGTAACTGTCGATTCTTTGGATGCATTCAAGAAAAGTTTTTAACGACTGACGGAAGCAGCTGCTTTCTTGAGAGCCTTTAAAGTCATATCAGATAGCTATGTTCATTGATAATTAGTTACAATTGTGATTCATATTGGCGGCAATTAAGTCGCAGATTTGATGTTGTTGAAATGCTGATAAATTTAGTGCCTAAAGAAAAAAAATATTTTGAAAAATATTTTGCCGAAAATATTCTTTGCTGACACCAGAAGGTTTTTAAAAATACTATTGAAAGGTGAAAAAAAGTGTTACGAGTCAAAATCTCACTAATTTCTATAAAAAATGTACTAAATTTGTAAAATATGTAACGCACATAACAAAAAAATAATAAATTTAGGAGTTCGGCTCTAAAGCTTTTACAGAAAATAATCGAAAATCATTACTTTTTACAACCTTAGTGTATACTGAATATAATAGTAGTTTAGGTCTAAAAAAATCGAAATATTCAAATATTTTTTTTTGTTCTGCTTGAAAAAACTTTGTGTGTTAAAAAAATAAGTTTTTCTACTTACACAAGGGCTTAAATTCTAAAATGTGACTATTAATTAGCTAAAACAAATAATTTACAATAAAAAACTAAAATTTTTGAAAAAAAAAGACCAAAATTACAAAATCTGCTAAATTTTTATTTTAGCCTGCCCCGGCCCCGGTCCCGGAAAATCAAAATTTCTCTACCCCGGCCCCGGCCCCGGCCCCGGCATCAGCAATAATTCTGCCCCGGTCGATCCCTACTCACAGCAATCTTTGACAAGCGCGGAATCGCCACTTTTCCAAATTTATAGTTGTTTTTTACACATACAAATATAACCTTCTAATTGAAAAAGTGGCGATACGCTTGTCAAAGATTGCTGTGAAGTATGATTTTTTCAATTGACATTTCATCAGACTAAAAAAATGCATAGTACAGATTTAAATGTTTTCATATTTATGTACGTTGTAGATTATATCGCATGTAGTAAAGAAAACTTTATTTTGAACATAAATAAATCAACCATATAATTAAATAATAAATAAATAAACAACCAGCATAAAATTGACCCAATAAATTATTAAAATTTATTAATTATTATTCATTATTTTCGCTTAACAAACCTAAAATAAATAAAACAAACAGCATAGTTTTAAAAAACAAAATAAACATAGATTGCCATTATTTACTTGTCCACAGTATTTTATACAATACTAGCTAATAAGTATTTTTATTTTATTTTTTGACCTATAAACATTTTCTTTAACTCCCGATAACTAAAATTGAATTTTTGGCCTTTGGGTTTTATAAACTAAGGAAATTATACCTCTAGGTCAAATATTTGTACAATACTGTGTGTAAATTGTTGCGGTTTTTTTTTTAAATAAAACGGTTTTATATGTCGCTTTTTTTCAAATTAACAAAATTACTTGGGGTTTCAGGAGCTTTAAGTGAAAGTGTAAAAAGACACAACAAAAAAAATAGAAAAATAGCTACGTGTAAGGTATTAATAAACCGAAAAGCTAAGAGACAAAATAGTTTTACCTCTATCGATTCTCAGATTTTTTGGCGATTTAAAGTGTAAACTTTTTTAAAATAAAGCGCTGCAAAAACTACAACTCCTCAGCAGAACATTATAATACTTCAAACTAGAGAGTTAAAGTTTGTGCACACACAAGCTTTTCCTGTCCTTTCAGTGCCATGAAATTAAGCCAAGTAAACGGCGCTTTAAAGTTTTTACTTTGGCGAAGATATAATTATAATTACATCCAGAAATTGGTCTTTCCCATGTTTCAAGCAAAATAATTTAAAATATGTTTGATTTGGGAGAAAAACGTGTCAAACATCGCACGATATAGTCTAAAAGGTTAAAAAAGCAAAAATAATTTGACAAACAATTTTTTTATGTTTTAAAACTGTTAAAATTGTTAACAATAGACATAAACGAACCTATTTCGAAATTAAAAACTTATAAAAATGAATTTGTGTGTACAAAATATTTACGTTACGTATATGTATCCCTGAAAAAACCTTAAAAATACCGAACCTTGAAAATCAGGGAAAACCATTAATTAATTTAGGAAGTTTTATTAATTCATTTTGAACTTTGATATGGTTATATTTGGATTGATTATTTGTTTGTAAGTTGAAAAAACCACGAAGTGTTTTATATACTGAGAACTTCTACTACAAATAACAACTTGATACATTTGTAAAATGATGTACTAATTTTATTGTTTTAATGAGAAAACCCAATTATTTGCTGCTTTTTTACAAAATCTTCCGCACAGGCTAAAATTATTAAATTTTGTAACATTGAAATTGTAAAATTGAAATTCTAAAATTCTAAAATTGAAATTCTAAAAAAATTATGTTTTATTTACATTACCCTGATTTTCGTGTCATTTAACTCTATTTTTTATGACATAATGTTTATATGAGGTGATTGCTTTAAAGTTTTAACAGGAGTTGGGTCAAATTTGCCGCTAATTTAACATCAGCTAAATCTAGCCTTTATTTTTACTCTTTGTTTTCTGAACACCTCTGTATTTTACAGCTTGGTAATTTTACTGGGTAGAAGTAGAACAGCGATTCAGAGTTAGTTTTTATGTTTTATGTTTTTTATTTTTATTTATAATTTAATTCTTAATTCTTTAACCTTTTAATATTATGTTATGTCACTGTTACATATCCGTTTTTCCTTTTTTTTATTATTTTGGCGGTTACAATCACTTGCAAGGTTTTTATAACTCATTGTACACCAAACGTTCAGTAACAACTCGACATTCCCCATTCCTTTTCTTGTATATTTGTATTAGCTTCTATTGCTTTATTTTAATAATTACACATTTCAATTGTATCAGAGCATTTTTTCTATTTTAGAAATTTGCTATTGTACTTTGCCATTCTACAGAATTATATTTTTCTTAGTTGTTCATCATAGTATTTAAATATTATATGTAATTTTTGCTTTGTTTTTATTATTACATTTATTTTTGGTTTTCAAATACAAAACTAAGAAATAAGAATACTGCTTTCAAAAATTGATTAACAAGGTTAAGGCTACAGTAATAAATTTGCACAAAGGTAACAATTGTGTTACAAACTTCAAAAAATAACAAAATAAATATCGAAATGTTATTATAGTAGTAATCATTTAATATAGCCAAGATGGCCTTGGACCATCAGTAGGGTCCATTAGGTCCGCCAGGATTTTTCTGACGCTAATTTCAGCGTCAGTTTTTGGCGGCATCTGGTCCATTTCAGCCAGATTGTGTAAGATGATATCTTCCAGTTCAACCGAGGCCGTTGGTGCCATATCGAAAAGACTTTTAGAAGTCTCTCCTGGTTTTATACTGCTTTTCCTTTTTGACAGGCGGTATATCACCGCCTCAGCCTCCCGTGCCTTGTTCTCTGCAAGTTGGAGAGCCGTATTTGATTTATTTATGTAAAAATGGCTCGGATTGTGCATCTTTTTTAGTGTGTCGGCAATTTGTCCTTGGACACGCAGTGCCCTGGAGCTGGATGTTGATTGTTAAAAATGGCTGGAGGTATTTTCAACGACTCTCATGTAGGAGACCGCAAAGCCAGTTGTGGTTAGTGGAAAAATATTCCACTCCGATTGTAAACGCAATAGGTCCACTGGGTATAAATAGAAGAATTCCATTAGGGCGTCAACAGTTGGGCGTAAACGAACCTTTTGATCCTGAGTTGGTAAAACTCCTTTTGGCCAGGCTGCTGAAGGAAGGTGAATAAACCGTTTTTCATTGAGCAGCAACCTGTTTATCACTTTATCGTATTTGGGTACAGTATTATAATGAGGAATAATTGGGCTTTCGCCTCTGTAGCAATAATTAAACTGCGTGGGAGATTTGTTGCTTCGATGAGAACAATCACTATGGCAGGCGTTTCGGGAGGGAGACCAGCCATATCCTTAAATTTTTTTTCAAAATATAATCAATGTCTGTGTCAAAGTTTTATAATTTACTTATGAAGCATGTTTTAAGTATTTTTGTTTTTTTTAAATAGTTGTTTTCAATTTTATATATTAAAACGACAAATATTTCCTTTGTCCAAAAAAATATTTTCGATAATTATATATATAACTTTTGTTTTTTTTTATTGTTGATGGTATTTTCTAACCAATCGAAATAATTAACCAACTAGCGTTGTTATCAAGAGAAAAAAAATTTAATTAACAGTCTATAGTATACTGAGTTAAACAAAAGACAAAACCTGTTGGTAGCTTTCAATAGAATAATTACAGATTGTAAGTCTTTTATATGTGTTTTATAGTGTTCAAGTGTTAAGATTTGTGATTCCAAGAGTGATTTTTACCAGCATATAATATACCCGGGTGAAAGACTGAGAGTTTTGTGGCAGATTGTTTGGGAGAGGAGTGTTTGGGGAAATATTATCAAGAATATATAACACAAGAGAATGTCCGACTGTACACTAAATTTTTGACCAAAATTTTGCGACAAAAGCCGCACTTTAAAATTCGTGTGCGACTTTTCTCGCAAAAATCCGCCATTTTCTGCGAGTTTTCCCGCGCTGCGATTTTTTAAACAGTGTTAGTTTTCTCGCAGTGGGGACTGCGACTTGTTTCGCACTCTATGCTGCTTTATTCGCACTGCGATTATTTTTGCACTGCGAGTCGGGCTGCACAACAAAAAAAAAATAAAAACAAAGCGGAGCAAAAATTTTGTGTTTAAATGAGTAAAAGTTGTTTTTTTGACGTTAAGATGTTAAAACTTTTTAATTTTAATAAAATAAAGTAACTTTCCAACGTTTTAAATTTAAATAAAACAAGTTTCGAAGTGTTTTATTCCATTGAAAATGACTACCAGCGTCTGTATTTTTTTTGTTGCGCAGCCAGGCTCGCAGTGCGAAAATAATCGCAGTGCGACTAAAGCAGCATAGAGTGCGAAAGAAGTCGCAGTTCCCACTGCGAGAAAACTAACACTGTGTTAAAAATCGCAGCGCAGGAAAACTAGCAGAAAATGGCGGATTTTTGTGAGAAAAGTCGCACATGAAATCAAAAGTGCGACTTTTCTCGCAAAATTTTGGTCAAAAATTTAGTGTACAGTTGGACATTCTCTTGTCTTATATATTCTTGATATTATGTAACCACTGTTACACTATGGTTGTGATATGCGTGTCTTGTTGTATGTCAAATACCAAAAACGAAGGTCCCATACGTTGACTATAATGACAAATACTTGGACCACGCAGGGAGTAGTAGTGACGCAGGGAGGGGACCTGGCCCGTCAACTGCTACCTCAAGTCCAGGCCAGGTAAAAACAAAATTACAACAAATGGGTGCACACCAACCCTTTTGATGTTGATGGTTTGGTCTTAAAGCATCACCCTATTAATAAACCTGACAATTGCCCAAAATTTGTGCAGGTTCTCCAACTTAACAACAAAAAGGTATCATGAAGATTGAACCGATTTCAAGCCCCAAAAGAAAAACTAAATGGGCAATCTACAGCAAATTAAACCTTATAAATTACATCAACAGCCGCCATGGGCCTGTGAGCCACCACGGCATCCCAAACAATCCCAGAGGTTGAATAAATTGGATTTGGCTTGTCAAGCAAAGCCAAGCCAACTCTGGACCAGGTGCCATGATCAATTGTTTTCACCCCACATTAGTTTTCTCCAACTTAAAATACCAACAGAAGCCACTGCGTCGCTCTGCAGTGAGTTCCAGGAGAGCCAAATCTGACTGTGAGACTACTTTCCAGTTTGATCCACCTCCCAACTCTAAGTTGGATGAAAGTGACGCTAGACTTCTACAACAAATAAAGATAGAACGTGGAACTAAAAACGACTGGTTATTTGTGTAAGGTGTGTAAACAGAATCTGCTAGTAGGGTCATTTGTTCTGGAAGGGACCCTACCTAATTGAAAAATTGGACAAATTTCAAGGTAAAGTCTTTCTAAGCAAATGATTCTAAAATTTCTAGATCATAGACAGGAATGGGTCAATTTGTAGGCTTAAACTTTTTTCATGAGCAAAAATCCCATTTTTTACATAACAATAAAGTGGGTACAGCTGGAAAAACTATGCCAATAAAAAATGAAAAAAAGATGAACCCTTAGGAACTAAGAATGATGAAAAGTGACTTTGATAAAAATAAATCTTTAGATAAAGGGGTGTCTGACCTGTCTAAAGGTTTGGTATTTCTAAATTCTAAATTTTAGAATGAACAAAAAATAAAAAGAATGAGAAAAATGACCAACAGGGAATCTCTTGCCCCCCCCCCCTAAGACAGAGGGGGTTAATAATAACGTGTATTACAACAAAGAGCCTCTACAAAACCATTATATTTTGAGACCATGGAAGGGTTATTTTTCCACTGTGACCAGCAGGGGTATCAAGCATTTATGTGCCCTAGCCAGCCGGCTTGGCGCTGTTTTGATGTCAGAACGTCAGCCATCTAACGTCCACATGCACAGCGCCAGCCATGCTGAGGACACAGGGAATCCTGCCGCCCAGTTGTGGACGTCAGGCATGGCGTGGTGCGCCACCCCCACAGGATCATCATCAGAGGCAACGGCCTGGAGGGCCGCCCCCTTCTGGAAATCAACAGGGGCAATGGAATGCTGAGCCAACCTCTTCTTCTATTTTGCAGGGTGGGGCCCAGCATGAAGGACTGGTCCCTGCCCCTATTCATATTGGGGCATCACCCCTGGGTCGCAGACAAGCAGGCAGGCCGCCCCCCCCCCCCTTGCAGTGGTGGTAACAGGGTGCCAGTGGGACGACAGCCCCAGCAGCAATGTCATTACTGAAACCGTATTGAAAACGCGCGACGCGCGCAGGGGCAGGTGACAACGCCCCCTCCCCAACCAGCACCGCAGCAGTGACAGTAGAAGAACCGCCCTCCTCCATGGAAAAGGGTGGCCTGGCAACAGAAGCGTCAGCTTTGGCCCCAGCCACAGAAGTGTCAGAACAGCCCGCCCCACCTTGTCAAAATGAGGAGAAGGCAGCGGAGGCAAAGGCTACAAAACCAGTGGCGTCTACAGAGACCCAAGCAGCACCCACCACCAACGCCAACCCTGAGGAATGGGTTTTTTCAGCTGAGCAAGCCTCGCCAGTCTGGACGTTCCAGTGGGACTATTCTTTAGCCTCCCAGGACAAGGAACTCAGCGACTATTTCAAACACTTTATTGTCTCTAACGATGGGGAGGAGCCAGCTGAATAAGGGCGGTCCCAGCCAAAGGCAGAGTAGAGGTAAAGGCAGACCTCTGATAAAAACCTGCTTGTAACGATTTTTTTAATTTTATTTGTACTTGTATAAGTTGCAATAGTGGGGTAGCATAGGAGAGAAAATTTTGAGGATTTAGGCATAGATGTTAATGTATAGAAGGACACACATAGCCTTGAATGGAAAGTACTGCTCCCTTTTAGTTGTGGCATTTGTTTGTTGGGATGCGTAGGCTAAAACATTAATTTTTGTTATTTAAAAAACTAACCCCAAAAGATTTTGTGGTTACCTTGTTGCCAGAAAAACTTTAGGCAACTGAAGAATTGAATTTGAGCAATAGATTTTCCTGGGGGAAACAGAAATCTTGATAAAGCCATTTATCCGCCATTGGAACTTTGACTTATTCACTAGCTAAATTTTTAGTTCCGATTTTGTCTTCCTGTACAATTAATCAATTCACTATTAAAGATTTATTTATCTTTGCAAAAGAAATCTTTGAATTTTCTTCCACTGTCTCCTTGTCTGTATCTGTTTCCTCAGAATCTATTCTCTCCTTTTCTATTTCATCCGTAAATTTTTCACCAACACCTATTCCATCCTTTATTCCGTCCTCTTTTTTGTCTTATACTCCGTCCATTTTTATTCCGTCCGCATCTTCAACAGATAAATTATTCATGGCCAGTTTTGATGTCAAGTCACTTTTTACAAATTTCCCACTTAATGAAACCATACAGATCTGCGCTAATAAAATTGTTAACATGTCCAACTGTCCAAAAGGTTTCACTAGTAAAAAACATTTTGAAAGTTTTATCAGCCTAGCAGTAAAAAATAACGTTTTTATGTTTGACTCAAAGCTTTATGAACAAATTGACGGAGTTGCAATGGGATCACCTTTGGGACCCAGTTTGGCAAACGCTTTTTTATGTCACCATGAAAAAAGTGGCTTTCGGAATGTCCTTTGGAGTTTAAACCCTTGTTTTATTGTAGATATGTCAACGATTGTTTTGTTTTATTTCACAGTGAAAATCATGTTAAGCCCTTTCTTGATTTTTTAAATTCACGTCATGAGTCTATTGAATTTACCTATGAATCTGAGGTTAACGCTGTTTTACCGTTTTTTGATGTATGTGTAATTAGGGACAAAAATAGTTTTACCACTTCTGTGTATAGAAAGCCTACTTTTAGCGGAGTTTATTCAAATTATAATAGTTTTATTCCTATGTGTTTTAAGGCTGGTCTTATATTTAGCTTATTAACTTGTTCTTTTCACCTTTCTTTATCCTATAACCTTTTTCATGGCGATTTACAAGTTTTAAAATCGTTTTTGTGCAAAAACGGTTATCCGGTAAGTTTTATAGATGGCTGTGTAAAAAAGTTTTTAGATAAAATTATAAAAGTAAGCAGTAAAAAAGTTCTATCTGTTGAGAAAATGTCCGTTAATGTTGTTTTACCTTATTTAGGGCTCGGTTCTGTATGTTTAAATAGTAAATTGCATAAGTTGTTTTATAGGCATTTCTCACAGGTACGGTTGAATTTGATTTTTAATTCTAGTAAACGTTTAAGTAATTGTTTTAGGTTTAAAGACAAAATTCCTATGAATCTAAATTCTAATGTCACATATAAATTCTCATGTTGTGACTGTAAAACCACTTATTGTGGGTAAACCACTCGCCACCTAGGCATTAGTGAGTACTGAGTTGTAATGAGTTAATTGAGTCACCTTCTTATACTGACTTTTGTGTAATTACCTCAGCGCCTAATGAATTTTGTTTAAAAACTAAAAAATCTATTTGTATTCGTAGGGACAAGCCCGTTTTAAGTAAAAATATTTGAATGTTTCTGTTAATAGGTCAGACACACAGGGTTTTATGTAAATAGATGTGCTTATATCTCAGAGCCTAGGAGTGCACACGCAAAGTTTAGGTTTAAATACCCCTCTTCTGGTTAAGTGGTGGTATTAAAAAGTGTAGATTCTAACCTAGAAACTTACTTTTAGTGGTCACAGGCCACACCCAAAAATTACGTTTTGTATATTTTTTTTTTGGCAAACATGTTTTTCTGTAAAAAAGCTTTTAATTTTTTTAGGAAAATTATTGTTTTTAGTACTGTAATCAAAGGTCAGTTACAAACCAACACTGTTTTTGTTTTCTAGGCTTTTTAAAAGGCTTAAAATTTTTACCTTACTCGCATTCAAACAGCGGTAAGTTGACATCAACTTTGATATTCGCAGATTTTTTGATAGGAGTGACCCAATAGTCAGTCCACAAAAGCTCTTTTTTGCACCCACATTATTTTGTTTCAGTGGTTTTTAGTAAGATTTTTACGTAGGGTCTATTCCTTCAACAATGGATCATCAAGCTCTTTTTTGCACTTTTGTTTCAGTGGTTTTTAGTAAGATTTTTACTTAGGGTCTATTCCTTTAACAATGAATCATCCTTTGGGTATGGCTGTTTAGATGGATGAGTTCCAACTTTCAATTTCTTCCAACCTAACTTTTTGAAGAGGCTGACTAGGTCAGTCCACTGTAGATCGTAGTATACTCAGAGGACTCATGTTTTGTTTGATTCTAATAGGGACTTTAAATAAAATTACTCCCATCCACAATAATTTTGGCGCCATTTGGTCAAGGGTCATTTTTCTTTGAAGAGCTGATTGAGGGATCAGTCCAAAATGAGAAGCCAACGGCTCAAGATTGTAGAGTGTTGAGATTTATTTTTATCTTAAAGATTTAGCTTAAAAAGGAACCTGAGCGGAATCGACATCAAGCGCTTTAAACATGTTTTTTGTGGGACAGCGTTTGTTCTGTTTGTTTTTTCATCATTAGGAAATCGCAGAAAAAAAGCAAAAACCAAAAGGAAAAACGCTTGTTATCGGGCTGGTTTTGATAATGTTTCATAAATTTGTAAATATTTCCCATTATTGAATTATCATTGCCAAAGCGATCGGTCTCTTGATTTTCACAATTTTTGAGCTCACTTAATTTTTTGAACGGACTGAAACTGGAGTCAGTCCCACACTCTTGAGTTAGTGTTAATCGCTAGGTTAATGTTCAATTCCTCATTGGTTTCTTTGAGGATTTAAGGGCTTGGTATGTCATCCAGAAACAAAAACTTCTTTGGATTTTTATTATTCTTATGTAGATCCTTAACCAGAGTAACCATAGGGTTAATCCACTAACTAAAGTGCTGCAGCGTGAAGCGCCGCCGCCTGAAAAAACCGGGAAATGACTTTTGACTAAATAGACTTATAAACATGAAATTTGGTATATATATGTAATCAATGATCGGCTATTGATTAATGATTTTATTTTTGCTATGATGTAAAGCGCCGCCACATACCTTATATGCGACCGCGTGGAAGAACGAACTATAACTTCAGATTAAATAGACTAATCAACATGAAATTTAGTAGACATGTGTAACTGATGATGAGCTATCGATTGGTGATAATGGTTTTTTATGTAGCGTCAAGCGTAAAACTTTTAGCGATTTTTTCACGCTTCGATGCATTAGATACATGGCGGTGCTTCACGCCACAACAAAATTAATATCATTAATCGATAGGTCATCTTTTATTATATATGTCTACTAAATTTAATATTTATTAGTCTATTTAATCTAAAGTTATGGCTGATTTTATTAACTCAGTGGCACACTAAGCGGCTGCGCTTCACGCCACAACAAACACAGTATTACCAATCGATAACCCATCATTAATTACATATATATACCAAATTTAATGTTGATAAGTCTATTTAATCAAGAGTTATTCCTGTTTTTTTTCACGCGGCAGCGCTTCGCGCCACAGCGCTTTGCACTGCATCAAAATTATTATAACCAATCGATAGCGCCTTATTTATTACATATGTATACAAAATCTCATGTCTATTAGTCTATTAATCTAAAGTTATAGCTGATTTTTCCACCCAGCAGCGCATTAAAGATTTTGCGGCGCTTCACGCCACAGTAAAAATATTATCACCAATCAATAGCCCATACTCGATTACATATGTATACCAAATTTCATGTTGATAAGTCTATTTAGTCAAAAGTTATTCCTGTTTTTGTCACGCGGCAGCATTTCAGGCCGCAGCGCTTTACGCCGCAGCGCTTTGCACCGCATCAAAATTAAATATCATCAATCGTTGGCCCATCATTGATTACATATGTATACCAAATTTCATGTGAATATGTTTAATATAGTCCAAAATCATTCCTGTTTTTATCACGCGGTGACGCTTTACGCCGCAGCGCTTTGCACCAAATCAAAACTATTATAGACTAAACCTAAATTCCATGAGGTAGGGACAAATCAAAAAACGAAAGTGTTTTGCCAAGATCTCTGGCAACTTTTATATTTATATGATTTCGCGTGATCTAAAAGGCCTTAATTTACTAATAATACTTTGAAACTGCAAACTTACCATAATTTTAGTCCATACAATAGCAAAATTTGATTTTGATTTTCTAAACACTCCATCCAACCATTTTTGAAATGGCTAAAAAATTATTGAAATTAACAAAATCCTGTTAAAAATTAAACTTAAGCAATGTTTGTTTAATTTTTATTTAAAATTATATTAATTATTTTTAATTCTGATTATTTTTTAGAGAATAACCGCACTTAATTTTGGTTTATTGCATAATTTTTATAATCGTGCTAAATGAAAAAATAAAAATAAAATGAACATTTTGACAAAAGCAAATTTCAAATCGATTTATCTTTTTAAAGAAAAAGCAAAAAAATTAAAGTGTAATTATATTAAATTAATACTTTTTTACGGATTTTATGTAAAAACCTTGTCTTGTTAGATTTGGCGCTTCCAGACAGCTTTTGGGCTTAGTTTGAAATAAGCGTCTTTTACTGTACGAGAGAGGGTACAAAAACAAAAAAATAAAATTTGAAAAAATCTTAGCTTTCTTAGTTTCTTAAGTTTAAACCTATACTTCATAAAAATTGCTACACGACGATATGTTTCATTATGTTGAAGCGCTGTAATATATCAGTTTGTGCTAAATAAATTTTTGTTTTTTAATTAAACGTCACAATAGTTTAAAATCACCACTAAAATAGTATTATCCTGAACAGTGATTTTGAATTAGTAAAAATAAAAATGAAATTTGTGCTTTTAAGCTAATTTTAAACCTACATAGTTTTTTTAATGTTTTGCTTGTAAAACTATTCAAAGCTTAAAAATTAATTTAAAAAAGTCCATTCCAAACTTTTAAATTCAGCATTTTCTGTAATTGAAACATTAAAAAACTGGAAAACAAGCGCGCCACCAGCGCCGTACCTACGAAGCGGCAAAAAACTAAAAATCCCCAAAAACTGCTTTTGCTTTTGCAATATTTAAAAAGTATTTAAGAAATTTTGAAGAGAAGGGGTCGAGATTTTAAACCAATAAATATTTAAAATATTTTAAACCGTAAAATGTACTAAAGTTAAATTCTATCAGGGTGAAATTAGATGAGTGGTAAAATAACCACTTGTTTTTTGAGAAAATATCACGTGCAGAGCAACACATGACGCAACCAAGTATTAATTGGTTACATAACCACTGAAAACCTTTTTTTATAATTTTTTCCGCTCGTGGGTTTATTGTTTATTTCTTCCTAGCGGAGAGCGGTTACGCCCTTAATTTCAGCCTGGAACACTTCAGCTTTAGTCGCTCGCTGTTTCTCAATTTTCCCTCTACATATGATTGGCGCCAGTAGTTATGTACCCTCTTCCTAACACTAAAAAATCCTTATTTCAAACTAGTCTATTACCATTCGATAGCGCATCAACGATTACATATGTATACCAAATTTCATGCTGATAAGTCTATTTAGTCAAAAGTTATTCCTGTTTTTGTCACGCGGCAGCGCTTTAGACTGCAGCGCTTTACGCCGCAGCGCTTTGTACCGCATCAAAATTAAATATCATCAATCGTTAGCCCATCATTGATTACATATGTATACCAATTTTCATGTGATATGTCTAATATAGTCCAAAGTTATTCCTGTTTTTATCACGCGGCGGCGCTTTACACCGCAACGCTTTGTACCAAATCAAAACTATTATTACCAATCGATAGCGCATCAACGATTACATATGTATACAAAATTTTATGTCTATTTAATATCAAGTTATAGCTGATCCAAAAAAGGTAAGTAAGATTACCTTTTTTTGGCCATCCAATCAAACCCGGCAAGCCACTCTCGCCGGAATTACAGAATCAAAAATAACAAGTTTTAAAGAAGAATAAATTATAAAAGAATTATAAAGAAAACGAACGAAAAAACAAGATTGAACCAGTCCTGTGAAGAAAAGAATGCAAGATTATTTTGAAAAAAACTTAAAAAAAGAATTATAAAGAAAACAAATAAAAAAGCAAGATTGAACAAAATCTTACCTCCTTGTCTCCTGCGAAGACAAGGAGGCAAGATTATTTTAAAAAAACTAAAACCTTTATGGAAGAAGGTTTTTCTGCCGAAGAAAAAAACGCGCATTTAGGATGGCTTGAAGCCATGCAAAAAAAAATAAACATAGCGTTGAAAAAATTCCAAGACAAAACTACTAAATATTTGGAAAAAAAAAGATTGTGAACAAATGCTTTTTGAGGTAGAAAGTCAAGTTATACCTAAAGCTGAAGATATACTAATTGATCTAACAACTGCAATCAAATTGTTAACACAAAAAGTTGAAAAAGCAGAAAAAGAAAAAGAAAAAGAAAAACAAAAAGAGTTTGAACTAAAAGGAAAAAGAGTTGACTTTATGTTGACCTAGTTAGCCGAGTTTACCTTGTTTACCTTGTTAGTCTTGTTGGGAACCTATTTGACCTTATTAACCTATTTGACAAAAATGCATACACACACACATTCACACACAAACACACACAAACGCACAAACACACACACACACATACACACACACCCATACACAACACACACGCACACACAAACACACACACACGCACGCGCACAAACACACACACACACACACAAACACACATACACACAAACACACACGCACAAGTGCGCGTGCGCACAGTCAATTCTAAAAAAAATTTTAAAAAATATTAAAAGTGCTAATCGGTTCAACTTATCATGCTCTCGTCAAGCAGTTTAAAACGACACTCGGTCTACGATGATAGGTGGATCAGTCTGGCCTATTTAGTTGTATATCTTCCATCCTTTAAATTTTAAAGAACTTGTTGGAGAAGATACTTATAACGCACTAGCAAATGAAGCCAAAAAAGTCAACTCAAGGGATACAAAATAGTTTTGGAATCCACCTTGACTTTGTAATGTGAATTTGAAGTGGGTTTTATCCAGTACAGCTAAAGGTACAAAATTGAAACAAAATCCAATTATGTAGGGTGTTTTGGGAATTGATCTTTAAATTTGTCATGCGTATTTAAAGAGGACAGCTTCTTGTCCACCGTGGGAACTCCATGACTTTGGAATAAGGAATGAAAATTTAAATTTGTAAAAAAAACCATTTTGTATGCTTTAAACATTTTCACCATGAACGTATTATGCTTATTCCTCAGTCTTACGCTTAGGCTTGAGGCTTAGACTAAGGGCTGGTTCATACTTATGACAAAACGACCTTTGGACAAAGTCCAAAGGACAATTTTATAAAAGCCAATACGTCCTTTGGACAAGCCAAAACGTCCTTTGGACTTTTTCCTTTGGACGAAGTATGAACACGACTTAGAATTTGTCCTTTGGACAAAGTCCAAAGGACAAAATCCAAGAACAAAAGTATGAATACATTGTCCTTTGGATTTTGTTCTTTGGACTTTTCCCTTTGGACTTTTCTCTTTGGATTTTGTCCTTTGGACAAAGTCCAAAGGACAAAAGTCCTTTGGACTTTGTCCAAAGGACAAAAGTCCTTTGGACTTTGTCCAAAGGACGTTTTGTCATAAGTATGAACCAGCCCTAAGGCTTATGCTTGTTTTGGCCTTAGGCTTAAGCTTAGGCCTTAGCCTTAGCCTTAGGCTTAGGCTTAGGTTTAGGCTTCCTTAGGCTTAGTCTAAGCGTAAGCTTAAGCTTAGGCTAAGACTTAGTCTTAGACTTAGGCCTTAGCTTCAGGTTAGGTTTAGTCTTAGTCTTAGCCTTAGGCTTAGGCGTAGGCTTAGCCTTAGCCAACAAGACAAGGTAAACAAACAAAAAACATTTAAAAAACACTGCTAGTTTCTCCTAATTAAATACACGTAGTTAATTACTACATAAAAAGCAAAACCCAAGTGATTTAGTGATAATTAATTACCTAGCGTCAAACAAAAAGATTCCAATGGGATTCCACTTATAACAATCTCTATACAATGTAATAGGAAGACTACTATGACAGTTCAATAAATCCCAAGGCCCTCATGGGTAAAAAAAGGTTAATACAGTAAATAAAACCTATGAAAAACTTACAGTCAAAACAAAATTCCTTATAACAGCCACATATAATCCCCAGCGTCACAGTTGTAAGACAATTTTTTTAATTATCTAAGTTGATATTTAACTTTTAGTAAAACTAATCGTCATAACTGTGAGGGTCTACCTTAAACGTGTATTCAGAAAAAAAATTGACAAAAAGTTCATCCATTGAGCAATTTTTAAAGAACACAATTATTAAAAAACGCACTTTTAATGTACAAGTATTTTAAGTATATTTTGTTATCTATATATAAATAGACGTAATGTCTCTGTGTGTGTGTGTGTCTGTGAGCATGTCTGTCTGTCTGTGTGTTCCCTAACTCTTCCCTAACCACCCAACGGATTAAAGTGAATGAGGTATGGTTGGAAAGCTTATACCCCAGGGAATGTCTTAAGGGGGTTGAAATTTTGAAACAACTTACATGGACATCTTTATACTGGACAACGCGTTTTCATCAAGGGGGGAGGGACCCTATGGATTTTGGAACTTTAAAATTTTTTGGACTCAGAATTGGCTCAAACTTATTGGAAAGAGTAATTAGGCAATGTAAAACTAGAATATCATGATTTTTGGAAAAATAAACATGGACATATTTATACTGGACAACGTTTTTTTCATTAAAAAAGGGAATTATTTTGCTCACCAACCACAAAAGGGATTGGGCTAAATGAGATATCATTGCAAAGCTTACGATCCGGAGATTGTCATAAAGAGGTTTAAATTTAGGGGAAAAAATGCATGGGCATCTTTAGCCTGGACAAAGCATTTTCACAAAAAGGGGAAACCTACGGATTTTGGAAAGTGAAAATTTTTTGTCTTTGAATTGGCTCAAACTTATTGATAAGAGTAATTATTTAATGTAAAGCAAAATGTCATGTTTTTTGGTAAGATTAACATGGACACCTTAATGCTGGACAACGTTTTTTCATTAAAAAGAGGAACGACTTTTTTCCCCAACCAGCAAAAGGATTGGGCTAAATGAGATATCATTGCAAAGCTTAAGTTTCAAGTTTCAAGTTTTAGATTTACAGCTTTACATTTACATTAAAATCAGGGAAGAGCGCGGAGCGCTCTTTCCCTTATATCTATATATATATAAATGGACGTAATGTGTGTGTGTGTGTGTGTGTGTGCGCGCGTGTGAGTGTGCGTGTGCGTAGGCGTGGTGTGTGTGTGTGTGTGTGTGTGTGTGTGTGTGTGTGTGTGTGTGTGTGTGTGTGTGTGTGTGTGTGTGTGTGTGTGTGTGTGTGTGTGTGTGTGTGTGCGTGTGCGTGCGTGCGTGCGTGTGTGTGTGTGTGTTTGTGTGTGTGTGTGTATGTGTGCGTATGCGTGTGC
Source organism: Microlaimidae sp. YZB2_3 (assembly GCA_030248175.1). NCBI lineage: Eukaryota > Metazoa > Nematoda > Chromadorea > Desmodorida > Microlaimidae > Microlaimidae sp. YZB2_3. Next base: position 17,085 of record JASAMX010029078.1, read on the forward strand.
TTGTGCGTGTGCGTGTGTGTTTGTTGGTGTGTGTGTGTGTGTGTGTGTGTGTGTGTGTCTGTATGTCTGTGTGTGTGTGTTTGTGTGTGTGTGTGTTTGTGTGTGTGTGTGTTCCTACTTGCCTACCTGAACCACCCAACGGTTAAGGTGAAAATGTTTAAAGCATACAAAATGGTTTTTTTTACAAATTTAAATTTTCATTCCTTATTCCAAAGCAGGTGTTCCCTAACGGTGGACAAGAAGCTGTCCTCTTTAATACCATGACAAATTTAAAAGTATTAATTCCCAAAACACCCTACATAATTGGATTTTGTTTCAATTTTGTACCTTTAGCTATGTATAAAACCCACTTCAAATTCACATTACAAAGTCAAGGTGGATTCCAAAACTATTTCGTATCCTCTGAGTTGACTTTTTTGGCTTCATTTGCTAGTGCGTTATAAGTATCTTCTCCAACAAGTTCTTTAAAATTTAAAGGATGGAAGATATACAACTAAATAGGCCACTGATTGATCTTACCCATCGTAGACCGAGTGTCGTTTTAAACTGCTTGACTAAGAGCATGATAAGTTGAACCCATGAGCACTTTTAATATTTTTTAAAATTTTTTTTCTAGATCCATGCGCACGCGCACTTGTGCGTGTGTGTTTGTGTGTATGTGTGTTTGTGTGTGTGTGTGTTTGTGCGTGTGCGTGTGTGTGTGTTTGTGTGTGTGTGTATGTGTATGTGTATGTGTGTGTGTGTGTTTGTGCATGTGTATGTGTGTGTTTGTGTGTGAATGTGTGTGTGTGTTTGTGTGTGTGTGTGTGTGCGTGTGCGTGCGTGCGTGCGTGTGTGTGTGTGTCTGTGAGCATGTCTGTCTATGAACAACAAGTAGATACTTAAATTAAAGAAAACTGTCTGGAGATAATGATAGGTTTTTAAATTTTTGAAAATGAGGATTTTTTGACTGAGTAACAATTGATTGTTTGTAAAGTGCCGAAATTAAATGCATACATTTAATTTCGGCAATTTTCAATTTTTTTTTAAAAACTGATTTAATTAAGTAAAAAAACAGCTTTCGTACAGTGAAACTTTTATGACGCAACGCAGTGTCGTAAAATCTTTAAAATGAACTATCAAACATGAAAATCAGGCCATACAGTGAAAAGTTACATTGGAAAAACGAAAAAGTGCCAAAATTAAATACACTACCCTAAGTGTAAATATTTTTTCTGGATTTTTCCAAAAAATTTCCTCTCTTTTTGCACTAAAACTTTTTTTGCAATTTATAAAAGCGTTTGATATCTCTACTACTGAGCGCATCTAGTTCTAAAGCACTATGAAAAATTTTAGCACTTTTTTGTAATTTTTAGCAGTAATTTTGTAGTCTACTTTGGCTATTTCAGATATTTTTGAAAGACAAAACAAGCGAAGTTTTTCTTTTGCAAGTAGTTTTATATTTTGAGGGTATGAAAATTGTTTAGAAGAAACTAATTTTTTTGGTACAAATTTTTGTATACAATTTAAATTTATATCAATAAATTTAGCATAAACTTTGTCCATATTATTTGAGAAAAGAAAAATATTAGACCAATTTTTGCGTCCAAGATATTCATTAATTTTTGAAAAATGATTTAGGGTCGTTGGAGCCTTGGGAACTTGGAGCTGGAACTTGGAGCCAAAAATAGGGAACTTGGAGCCGTAAGTGGGGAACTTGGAGCCGTAAGTAGGGAACTTGGAGCCGAAAATAAAAATCGCTAAAACGTTTACCTAAGCCTAAGCTAAACCTAAATTTAACCTCAAACCAATTTTTTCTTAAAGGCTTTAAGTTCCCATTGCTCGTGGCTCCAAGTTCTCAAAAATTTCTCATGGCTCCAAGTTCCCACCTTGTGGCTCTAAAGACCCCGTATCTGAAAAATTAGCAGAACGATCATCAAAAATTTCGCGTTTATTTTTATTAGAAGCTTTTACATTAAAGTTAACAAAAAATGCAATGAAAAATAATCACACGTATATGAAAAAGGTTCAGAAACGGTAATATCGCGTTATAATATTATTTTGATTTGAAAACAACAAATCTAAAATATTTCCAGTTTGATGGGTTGGAAAATTTATAAATTGTATAAGTCCCCAATCATTTACAGTATTTAAAAATATGTCATGAAGTGAGTCACCATTTGTTACTCTTGGAATGCGCCAATCGATAAACGGAAATTATATTCACCTATTATAACGCAGGGCTGCTTTACAGAAGAAAGTTGTGCGTTTAGTTCAGATAAAAGGCAACGGCTAACAGATTAGTACAATGAACGTAACAAGAAAGCTGCCGCAGAAGGTCTTCCGAATGAAAGTTATTATATTGTTTGAAATGGGCCCTCGCCGGACACATGGTTTGTAAGAAAAAATCTGAAATGGGAGCCTTCCAAACTAAGAAGCGGAAACCGCTATCCCTGGCGGTTCGCAGGTGTCAATTGCGTTTTGTATAATGCACGTAGTATAAAAACTAAAATATTTGAGCTTCAAGCTCTATTGTCTACTAATATTTATGACGTTGTTTGTATTACTGAATCCTTGGCAGATGAAACAATAAGTGATAGTATTTTAGTTGGGGCAAATAACTACAAAATTATGCGCAAAGATAGAGAAAATAAACGCGGTGGAGGGGTATGTGTTTTTCTTAAAAAATCAATTAAGTCTGTTGAAATTAAAATTGAAAACAAATATTCTGATCTGGAAACTGTTGTTTCTGATATAATTGCAAAAAAGGGTAAAACGCGCTTTGTTTGCATTTATCGCCCACCAAATTCGAATGAAAGTAAAGAAATGGAAGAAGCTAAGTCAAACGTTCTCTCTAATTTTATTTCGGAAATTAGCAGTGTTACCTATCCCACAATATTACTTGGAGATTTTAATTGTCCAAATATAAATTGGACAGTACCTTGTGTGTCTAGTAATGATATTACTCATCAAATGTTTTTTAATACTGTTGTTGATAATGGTTTTGAGCAGTTTGTAAACTTTTCCACCCATAAGAGGGGTAACATTCTTGATCTTGTTTTTGTTAATCAAAATGATCTTATTTCTGAGTTAAAAGAAATTGAACCACTGTCTGATAAATGTGACCATGTTGGAATTAAATTTCGATTGTCAATTGAAATTGACAAAATTTTTAAAAGGTACAAAACCGTGAATGATTATAAACATGCAAATTTTTCTGATATTAATAATTATTTCTGATATATTATAAGGAGCACTGTCACAAATCAAATTCCTATAACGCCCGAACCGGACTGCTCCTTTAATACCAAACCTACCTAACTCAACTTTGGTATTTAGAGTGCTCCACTACAAGGCTACAACATTTTTAAATTTCAGCTGAATCGGTTCAGTTTTAAAGGAGCAGTCCGGTTCGGGCGTTATAGGAATTTGATTTGTGACAGTGCTCCTTTAAACGCTTATGACTGGAAATCACTTTTTATCGCCAATAACAATTTCATTGAATCGCTTTAAAGAGCTTTTTGTGATATTAATTACGAATGCATTGAAAAATTTGTTCCAACAAAAAAAATTATGGACAAAAAATTACAATATTCAGCACTTATTTCTCGCCTTAATCGTAAAAAAAGAAATTTGTATCGCAAAAGTAAAACATCAAAATTTTACAAAGAGTTGTGGAAAAAATGTAACAAAGATTATAAAGCTGCTTTAAAAAAATTTCACCTAAACTTAGAAAATAGAGCCATAAATAGTGAAAGCGTAAAAATTTTTTACACTTTTGCAAATTCAAAACTAAAATCAAATCCCAAAAATATTGAAACGATCATAAAACCTAATCAAGAAATGGCAACTAGCGATTTAGATAAATGTGAAGCCTTTAACAATTATTTCAATTCTGTTTATACAATTGACAATGGAATTTTGCCAAAATTTAATTATAAAACCAATAAAATACTTAGTCATGTTAATTTCCCTGTCGGTTTGGTAAACAAAAAACTAAGACAACTCCCTGGTAAGCTCTCTCAAACCCCAGACAAATTACCATCGTTTTACTTAAAAAATGTAGCTAACGGTATTTCTATGCCACTTGCAAAAATTTTTTAAATTTCCTTTGAATCAGTCTTATTACCTAATATATGTAAAGAAGCTTTGGTTATTCCCGTTTTTAAGAAGGGTTTAACAAGTTTATGTACAAATTATCGTCCAATTTCTTTGACTTGTCAAACATGTAAAGTAATGGAGAGCATTATTTATGATGTTTTGTTAAAATATCTGAGAAACAACAAATTAATATGCAAGGAGCAATATGGTTTCTTATCAAAAAAATCTGTAGGCGTTCAATTGCTAAATTGTATTGACGATTGGGTTACATCACTGGAAAATAAAATACCTGTGGATGTCATGTATATTGATTTTGCTAAGGCTTTTGATAGCGTAAGCCACCCTAAATTATTGCATAAACTAAAAGATTATTGTATTTGCTATGAGCTTTTTAACTGGATTAAATCGTTTCTAAGCAACAGATGACAATTAGTTGTATTAAATGATGGAATCGCTCGTTCTAGGTATCTCCCTGTTACTAGTGGGGTTCCCCAGGGCAGTGTTTTGGGTCCTCTTCTTTTTTTGTTGTTTATCAATGATTTACCAGAATCAGTCTCCAAAAATAGCATTATAAAACTTTTTGCCAATAATGCCAAAATCTATAAAGTACATGACAACCAACAGTCTCATTTAGATTTTCAACTTGATATAAATGAAATTTCTTTTTGGACAAAAACTTGGCAGTTAAATATTGCTCTTCAAAAATGTGTTGTTATGCATATTGGATTTAATAATCCAAAAGTTCGATACAAAATCTATGATAAATACATTGATCACTCAGATTCAATTCGTGATTTAGGTGTTATTTTTTAATCTAGTTTAAAATTTTCAAAACATTGTGCATGCATTGCGGCAAGAGCTTATTGCAGAACGGCCATGCTATTTAGAGCTTTCAAAACAAATAATATTCAAGCGCTTCTAAAAGGGTAGAAATCCTTCATTTGTCCATTATTAGAATTTGAATCGTATGTCTGGTCCCCTCAGTATAAAAAGGATATTGACAAAATTGAACGCGTCCAAAAAGTTTTTACACGCAGGCTATATGCACGATGTTCTTTGCCATATGTTTCTTATGATGATCGTATTAACTATCTGGGTTTGGATACATTGGAAACACGTAGGAAAAAAACTGATTTAATAATGGCTTATAAAATAATTAATAACTTTTAATGGAAAAAAATTTTTTTGACATTGAAACTACAAATCGAACGCGTTCAAATGGTTGCAAACTTAAGGGGAAAATTTTTCGATTAAATACAGGTAAACACTTTATTAGTAACAGAGTCATTAATTTTTGGAATAAATAACCAAAAATCTGGTTCTTTCTCAAAATCTAAACTTTTTTAAAGCAAAATTAAATACATGTCAATTAGCTTTTTAAATTTTAAGTTGCACGCTTGTAGTATTGTAAAAGCTACCTGTGCAACTCTATTTTATTTCATACATCTGTATTATTTACTGTATTATTATGACCATATATAATATAACAATGTATTTATTTTGTATGTATGAAATAAACCATTTTCATTAAAAAAAAAGTTACACTCTTTGTGCTTCACCTTCACAGGTGATAAAACAAGGAGAACGGTATTTACAAACAATTCTGAGTGTTTTTTCCAAGACTATTATGTCTGTGGCAATATTTTTGAGATTAAAATTTTTTTGTAAATTTTGAATTAACTTTTAAGTGCGATTTAACTACAATTGCTACGCCTCCCACTTGCATAATTTTACCGTCGCACCGATACACATTGCACGACAGCAAGGAATTTAAACAAGTGGCATCTAGCCAAGTTTCAGTAATACAAATGACGTCATAAATTTGCTTCAAAAGTAAAGCATGAAACTCGTCTAGTTTATTCTTTAAACTTCTTGCGTTAAAATAAAAAAAACTGCAAGCCCTTGCAACGTAATTCCTAGTTAGGTTTGGACTGACTGCGTGTTTGGCGTTTTTCCGCTTTGAGTGACGCATTTTTTGAAACAAATGGTTTTTGCGAGGTTTCCTCATAATTATTGGGAAGAACTTTCTACTTGTATAGCAAAAAGCTCTCACGGTAAAAGTAATATTTATATTTCTCTAATTCTTTTCTTTTATTATAAAGTTACGTAATCTTTTTTCGCTCACTAATTGTGTAGCTAGAACGGCAAAACACCCCAGAGTTCTGTGGATAATTTCTCAGAATTTTACTTCGGTTTAGAACTGCATTTCTGTCAGTTGTGCGCTCAAATCGGAACTTTAGGAGACGATTCGGATATCTAGGTGAACTCCGTCCCATTCTGAACATTTCCACCGGTTTTTGAGGACATGTACCAAAAATAATAATCAGCACACCGTACATAAGCCACAACAATGCATCAATATTCACAGTTTCCGGCACTTCTTTAAATACTAGAAATTTCTCATTATTTCTGCATACATTTTCTTCAGCTACTATTGGCCGGACAATGGACTCCAGGTTTGGTTCAGAAAACTGACAAGCTTTTACACTCTGGCGTTTTTGGCGTTGCTTCTTTGTCACGGTCTTAAACGGTACTTTAGCCTCTAAAAGCTCACAGCCAGGAATGGAAAGAATTATAACAAATGAAATTTTAAACTACTTAAACACAAATAATTTATTTGCTCTCAAACGCTCTACTTGTACCCAATTGTTAGTTATGCTTAAAGAATGGACCAAAAGTTGTAAATGATGGCAAATGGATTGACTATGATTATGTAGATTTAGTTAAAGCTTTTGATTCCGTTTCACATCCTAAACTATTAACAAAATTGAAAACTTATGGATTAGGTTACAAGTAATTAAACTGGATTTTGGCTTTTCTTTTAAACCGTAGTCAAAAAGTTAGTATTGCATTAGTCAAAAAGTTAGTATTGGTATTTACCCACTTGCGTTTAAAAGTTCACTTACGTTAAAGACTCATATCCACTTTGTTAAAATTAAAAATGGCTCATCACACCCGGAAATACTCTGTCAACAATGAAAACGAACAACTGCGCAACAGAGTGGCGGAACTGGAAGCTGAACGTGACCAGCTGTTGATTTGCATGGAAAAGCTGGAGAACACCATAGGAAAGCCCAGCAGTATTGATGAAG
>JASAMX010029079.1:0-10192 GCA_030248175.1 Microlaimidae sp. YZB2_3
AATAAAAACGATAAAATTTTTAAAGAAATAAGCATAGGAGTTCAATTTATATTAAACATAACTTTTTATTAAAACATCAAAAAAATTACATAATATAAACAACAGAACAAAAGGAGCGAATCATACGGAATTTTTTTCGATTTGTCAAGTGTCAACGGTAGTACAGTTATAAAATTTTGCAAAAATGTTGACGGAAAGGTGTTAATATTTTCGAAACTAGAGTTTTTTTGACGCAATTTTTCAGTTGTTTAGAACAAATTAAAAACCGCTTAACATAACATATCTCAGACCTGTGCACGGTCTGAAATTGCACTTCCCCCGCTTTATTGGAGGATTTGTACCCTCCGTTTTATTGCCCACCCCGCTCCAAAAAATGAAAAAGTACCCTTAAATTATGACGCCATTTTTGACCTATGATGACGCCATCATTGCGAATTTTTTGCAGTTTTTAGCTTATTTCAATGTATTTTAAGCCATTTTAGACCTATTTTTACCTTATTTTCGCTTTTTTTTTGTCCCTTTTTTCCATTTTCCCTTTTTTTTTCTTTTTTTTCTTTCCCCCCTGCTTGCCTCCCCCCGTTTCAAAAAAGTTGCCCCCGGTGCCCCCCCATTTTGGAATTGCCCCCCCCCCCGTTTTAACCCCGGGGGGGACAGTGCACAGGTCTGATATCTTATTGAACTTCTTGCCGGCCACTCATCACCACTAAGTGGAAGGATAGAAATGTTGGGTCCTGTTAGCCCTAATCTGTGTAAAAAAATCAAGCGGGTTAAATCCACGAGATTATCTCCCCGCATTTGCCTATTGTCCGAGAGAAAAAAATCATTTAATTCCATTTTCAAACATTTTTTTAAAATAATTATTTACCCAAATGCTTTATTTCTATGTTATTTATGTTGTTTATTATATCAGTTCCCTCACGGAAACATTGCATTTTATTTAAAATAACATTATTGCTCTTCGTTTTTTTTAAATTCAGATGCAAGCTGTTGCTTGATTTTCTAACTGCTTGCTATATAATAACGTAATAACCTATTGAATTAAAACAAATTTTATAGGCACTTACATGTTACATCACATATTTATTTTAAGAAACGCTTGATTTTTTTAAGTGTTTAATTTTCCAATTTATTTATTCATTCATTAGCTCATTCATTAAATGTTCATTCGTTCATTAGTCACCTATACTTGCCCCAGAACTGCGGCAATTTTAAGTAAAAGAAGCTCCGGAACTCCACTTTTTTTGAGCGATTTAGAACTTTTTAAATTCTGGCATTTTTGGGGTGGGGCTATTTTTTACCATTTTTATGTTTAGAAAAAAAAATAGTTTACGTATAGTTTTTGACAGAATAATATTGCATTATTATACTCTTCAATTATTTTCGAAATTAGTACAAAAATAGCCACGGAGCTCCGAAAGCGTGGCTTCGCTAGGAAGCAACATTCAGGGAACAACATTATTATATGTATGGATCCTGTACAATAAAATTATAACATAAATATAATAATAATGATATTTAAATAAAAATATAAAAGTAAACTTGCAATTTCCAATCAAATTCTTCTGGAACGATTATTTTTCTGAAAAATTTAACAAGTAAACAGTAGCTGCAGGCAAAAGATGCGTGAAAGTAATACGAAGTCCAAGGAACCTTAAACAACAAAGTTGTAGTATTCTGTTATGACAATATTATGACAATAATGTCAGATCGTTTAAACAGTGTTAGATCTTTTTGTGATGATATAATTTCCTGTAAAATTGTTAGAATAACCAAAATTTTATATCTTTAACAGAAAAATAAATATAAAACGTTATTTTTTTCTAAGCCTAAGCGAAACAACAACTTAATTAAACAAAACTTTATTATTTCAAACGCATCATCTGAGCTGTAATGTAAGATTACATTCAGTTCAGTTAATTATGAAATGACATCTTTGAGTTGCGAAAAAAAGGTTGTGAGATTGTACATTGTTATGAAAATTCACGTTGTGTTGTGAATTTGATTTGAAAGTTAATAGTAATGTTCTTGTTTTGCTCTATCCATACATGAACACCGTTATTATAAGTGTAAGAATTGTAAAAAAAAAAATACAAATTCAGATTAGTGATAAAAATTATCTTTTTGTGAAAAAAGTTAACGTAAAAAAATAATACTTATATTTTTTCAAGAAAAAAAAAGAGAGGGGTCAAATTAAAAATTCTAGCGAGGGTTCGGGTCGTGATAAAAAAAATTGGAAAGATTGTGAGGCCCCTGGATTTTTTCAGGGTGGTAGCCTCCAAAAATTCCAGTCTATGGAGAGATGGAACATGGAAGTGGATGAAACCCATAGATGAACATATACGGTTCTTCCTACCCAGTAAGTCCTGTCGTAAATGTTCGGATCTGTGTCGTGCCAGGTCCACCATAGGAGTTTAATGCCCAGGATGTCGTAAGGGCAGTCCAGGATGACAGTGAGGAGTCCGACCAGCGGACCTTCAGCCCACCACGGTAAACGACATCTACAAAGTCACAATATCGTACTCACCACAGCAAAATTAGTCACAGTCATTACAAAATACAAGTGCATGACTACGATGCGACTCGGCCTGTAGTTAACGTGTTGTTTGAAACCTAAAATGAGTCGCAGTCGCATATATTTGATAGGAATTATTATGCCGCAGTAACAAAGATAATACATTAGGTATTTGTTTTGTCTATTTATAAGATAATAACCCGTTTTAATTAAGCTAAAATTTTCTTAAACTAACACTAAATATAACTTGTTGAGACCTGTGAACGGTGTGGAAAAGCCCCCCGGAATATTGGTGCTGTGCCCCCCCCCACCAACCGCGTTTAAAAAAAGTTAACCCTTCATAGGTGGACAGCTTCTCTGATTTTTTTTGGGGGGTATACCATACCCGACCCCCAAAATGTGGAGAGGGTGTTCCAAGAATTTTTTGGGGTATACCCCAAATCATACATGAACACGGGAGGGTTAACCGCCCTCCCCCCGAATTCTGAGAAGGGGGGTTTAAACTCCCCCCTCTCAGAAGTGGGTGGGAGGGGGAAGAAAAGCTTACCCCCCCCCAATTTTGGATAAATGGAGAAAACAATGTCTTTAAAATGACTTCTAATGCTTCTAAACATAAGTTTTAAGGTTAAAATGAATGTTTTAAGCAATAAAAAGCTCAAAAATGCAATAAAAAGGGCTTTTTGACCTAAAATTAGCGTTTTTTACCTGTTTTTTCTTTGAAATCGAAAAACGATATGGGTAAAATGCACTCCAGAAAAAAACGATATGGGTATTTTGCGTTTCTCGGATTTTAACCCCCCCCCCTGATTTGGGGTTTAACCCCCTCACTCCGGACCAACTTGCCCATGCATGCCTCAAATACCCCATTTTTGGCGTTTTCAGTACTGGGACCATAGGTGAGAAAGGGGGGCAGGGTGGGGTCCACGGTCCACCCCCCTACCCTAGCCTCCAAATTTTGGAACCTCCCTCTCCTAGACAAAAATCCAGGCCCCCTCCCCCCCCCAAATTTCCGAATTTTTTACCCCTGACCCCCCTCTAGAATTTGAAATCTGACCCCCCTCCCCCTTTGGGAAAATTTTAGGTACTTTTTTATACTAAATTTTCTTCCAAAAAATGTGATTTTTAACACATATTCGTGTTTTTACACCCTTTTTACACCAGAATATGGCTTTTTATTCAATAAAATGTAGTATTATCCTATAAAAAGAACAATTATTAAAGTTATTATGGTTTAAAGCTGTTTTGTTTTGGACACCGTACCCCACCTGACCCCCCTCTAGATTTCAAAATTTTGCACCCCGGGTTGACCGCCCTTAAAAAGCTAGGGGGGTCCAGACCCCCCTGGGAACCCCTCCTAGAATTCAAAATTCAATTTACCTCGGGTAACAACCCCCCTTGCTTCCCAGACCGTTCTCACCTATGCTTACCGCCCTCCCTAAATTTAGGGTGGGGGGCAGTGCACAGGTCTGCTTGTTTCAGTTGTTTTTACATAACCTTAATTGATGAAATTTACCGTTCATACAGATTTTCATGTAAGCGCATAAAAATTATGGTCTAGTAGCCTAGGCAAAAGCTGGGGCTAAGATTGTTAGCCAGATAAGGGTCAGCATGTTAATTTCTCTTACTGTTAAATCTAAAAAAATGTAATATACCTTTTAGCCACCATGTTGGCCGTAAAATCAAAAACAGGGTAAATTCCGAAGAGAATGTAAACTGGCATTCGTCTTCCAAAAAACATAAGATTTGTCTGGGAATGCCTAAAAATTTTATGTTTTGACTACTTAAAACCAAATAAATTAAGGATGTGCTCAGAATTTTTTAAAACCCGTTTGCAGATTAGTCAAATAAAAATCAGCCAATGTTGATTTTTATTTCAGACCTGTGCACTGCCCCCCCCGGGGTTAAAACGGGGGGGGCAATTCCAAAATGGGGGGGGGCACGGGAGGGGCAACATTTTTGAAACGGGGGAGGGCAATAAAAAGGGGGGAGCAAGCAGGGAGGAAAAAGAGAAAAAAAGGAGAAAAAAGAGAAAAAAAGAAGGGAAAAGGGAAAAAGGGACAAAAAAAGCGAAAATAAGGTAAAAATAGGTCTAAAATGGCTTAAAATACATTGAAATAGGCTAAAAACTGCAAAAAATTCGCGATGATGGCGTCATCATAGGTCAAAAATGGCGTCATATTTTTAGGGTACTTTTTCATTTTTTGGCGGGGGGGGGGGGGGCAATAAAACGGGGGGGGGGGCGCAAATCCTCCAATAAAACGGGGGGGGGCATTTTCAGACCGTGCACAGGTCTGTTATTTAATGCATTTTTTTCTAACTAGGTTGTTTTTTCTAAAGTGCATTTGAAAACAAATATTGTTTTTTGCTTTTAAAAAAAAGCTGCATGGAACTCAAATGACCAATCTATTAATTTCAAAGATAGGGCCCAACATAGATGTTTTTGGGGGGGGGGGACAGAGGGGTGCACCCCCCCTAGAGCCAAAATTTTGGACCCCCCCCCCTGGAAAAAATCCCAGGGGGCCCCCCCCCCCCCCCCCCCAAGCTCGAGAGCGGTCCGACCTACCCCCCCTGGAAGGCTGGACCCCCCCCCTCCCCCCCTCCCGACCAATTTGGAATATATTTTTTTATTTACTGTCAAAAACACAGGTTTTTAGTTAAAAACAGTGTTTAAATACACTTTTTAGGCCTAAATAGGCTGTTTTAATACATAAAATTCAATATTAGACCTAAAAACACTTAAATTATTGAGTTTAAAAAATTTTGCTGAAAAATTGGACCCCCCTGACCCCCCCCCCCCCCCCTGAAATTTGAAATCTTGCACCCAGGGTCGACCCCCCTAAATAGTCGGGTTCCCCGGAGTCCCGGACCCCCCCCTAAAAAATTTTGCCCTTCCTCCCGGGGGTGGTGGACCCCCCCCCCCTAGCGGACCCGACCAAAAACATCTATGGGGCCCAACCGGATATCCAGTTCCATCGGGTGGATTTGATGTATCCGCCTATTTTAAGATCTAGATCCGGTCTGGTGCGGCCGGATCCGGTTTTTTTAAAAGCAGATCTTTGCCGGATCTGAATTTTTTTACATGAATATAATAAAATTAATTTTATTTTGTCTTATTTTGACACTCCCAACAAAAATTTTGACTTATGCTATTATCTCGCAATTAAATAAATGTTTTGACCCATGGCCATGATGGGTCTTTTTGTTTTTGGTTGTGTCTGTGATTTTGTTAATTATATTTAATTTAATTTCTAAGCTTTTTATGTATTTATATGTTTTGTATTGTGTGTACTTTATTTTTAAAAAATTTTATATTACCCACAAATTAGAGTTTTTGCTCCATGTACTTATATGCAGATTTCTTTCTTGTTGCCTTTAATAGAGTTTAAACAATAATTTTTTTCATTTTTTAAATCAAATAACTGTTTGAAAATATTGTTTAACTACTCTATTTTACATATTTTGGATTTATTTTTGTTTCTGAAAAATTATAGTTAAAAGTTCAGCTAGAACATTTACTAAAGGTTTTAAAAATAAGGCTAGTATACTATCAGAGGTTTGTGACAGTTGGTTTGGTATTTTTTTAAAAAATTTTCGAATTCCAGAAGGGGGGTCCCAGGGGGGCCCGGACCCCCCGCCCTAGCTCTTTAGGGGGGTCGACTAGGGGTGCAAAATTTTGAAATCTAGAGCGGAATCAGGTGGGGTCCGGTGTCCAAAGCAAAACAGTTTTAAACCATTGGAACTTTAATAATTGTTCTTTTTATAGGATAATATTACATACTATTGAATAAAAAGCGATATTCTGGTGTAAAAACATGAATATGTGTTAAAAATTTACGTTTTTTTGAAAAAAAATTTAGTATAAAAAAGTTCCTAAAATTTTCCCGAGGGGAGGGATCAGATTTCAAATTCTAGAGGGGGGTTAGGGGTAAAAAATTTGGAAATTTGGGAGGAGAGGGGGGGCCTAGATTTTCGTCTAGGGGGGGTCCCAAAATTTTGAGGCTAGGGGGTGGGACTCCACCCTGCTCCCCCCCCCTTTCTCACCTATGGGCGCCAGTAGTTTCTTATTTAAACGCAGAGGTGGATAGGGGGATTGGGGAGGGGTTATACCATCCGCCCAGTCCCAGAGATGAACAAGGGGGAGGGTATGGTGAGGTCCATCCCCTAGACTCGAAATTTTGCCCCCGCTCCTAGAAAAAAAAAATCAAGGACCTCCTCTCCCCCCCCCGAATTCTCAAATTTTTTAACCCCTGACTCCCCACTAGAATATAAAATTTGACCCCCTCCCCACTTGAGAAAATTTTAAGTACATAATTTTTATATTTTTTTCCAAAAACGTGAAATTTTAACACAAATTTATGTTTTTACACCATTTTTATACCAGAATATACACCATTTTTATACCAGAATATCGCTTTTTATTAAATAAAATGTTGTATTATTCTTATAGTATACTTCTAAAAAGAAACAATTATTAAACCTTTAATTGTTTTTAAAAGTATTATGCTTTGGACATTTGACCACACCTGACCTCCCTCTAGGTTTCAAAATGTTCCACCCCGGGTCAACACCCTTAGAAGGCTAGAGGGTTCGACCCCCCTAGGACCCCCTTCTAGATTTTGAAATTTTATTTAACTGAAGTAAAGCCCCCCTAGCTTCAGTAAGTGTAACCAACCGTGTTTTATCTATGCATCCACCCCAAAAAAATACAGACCTGTGCACTGCCCCCCGGGGTTTTAGTGGGGGGGGGGGCAATAAAACGGGGGGGGCAAGCAGGGAGGAAAGAAAAAAAAGAGAAAAAAGGAGAAAAAAAGGGAAAAGAAGAAAAAAGGACAAAAAAAAGCGAAAATAAGGTAAATAGGTGTAAAATGGCTTTAAATACATTAAAATAGGCTAAAAACTGCGAAAAATTTGCGATGATGGCGTCATCCAGGGACGTAACAGGGGGAACGGGGAGAGGGGCGGCCGCCCCCCCCCCCCTGACTCGGTCGGACAGGAGGAAAACTCAGGATAGTGGTTGGGCGAGGGGGGGGGCGGCCATATCTCGTTATTTATGTTGCCTGATGCTAATGTTATTTCAAAGTTAGTAATATAATTTTTATAAGTAATAAGAACTACACAGAAAGCAAAACAAATAATCATATTGGTTGATTTATGTACCTCCCCCCTCCTAAATTTTCGAGCCGCCTATAGCATTGGCTCGGATTTATTTTTCATATAGGTAGGTAGATACCCTAGAAAACATGGAGCCGAGATGCTGCTTATGTGCTTTGGTTTACAATGTGGGTTTAGCCAAGGGGTCTGAATGAAAGGTCTCTAAATTCCTTTTTTGTAAAATCCAGGCTCTGCCAATGTGTGCTTATGTAATTTTTAACTAAGAAAACATGTTTTACCGCTAAAAACATTAAATAATAGGTTATTAGGCCAAAAACAATGTATTATACAGCTTTATCTACGTTTATCCCTGCTTTTTTAACGTTTTCAAAAATGAGGGGGGGCTCTGCCTCCCCCCCCCAAAAAATTTCCGGGGGGGGGGGGATGGGGGGGGGGGGGGGGGGGGCCAGCGCCCCTCCCCGAAATTTTTTTTGTACTACAATCCGCCCCCCTCCCAAAATGAAACTCTGGATACGTCCCTGGCCTCATCATAGGTCAAAAATGGGGTCGTAAGTTTAGGGTACTTTTTTTATTTTTTGGCGGGGGCGGGGGGCAATAAAATGGGGGGGGGGGGGGGCAAATCCTCCAATAAAACGTGAGAGGGGGAATTTCCAGCAGACCGTGCACAGGTCTGAAAATACGTCCGGGTTACGGGTATCCTAGACACCACAGCCATTCTCCTAAAATTGCAGGGTCCCACCCAGTACTAAAAACGCTAAAAATACGGTGTTTGCGGAATTCTCCCTTCCCCTTTAAATTTTTTGACGTTAGACTAAAAATTTTTCCGGCCGTATAACCCTAAATCTGGGAGGCGAGGCTCCGCATTTGTTTTTTGTTTGGAAAAAATCTTGAAGTAAAGCACGTGATAAAAAAGTGAAGGTATTAGTAGTGACCTTTTGTGATAATTAGTCTTAACATTAATGTTAATTGTTTATACCAAAGGAAGTATACTATTTACTATTTTAATAATTTTTTTCAAAATTCTTTACCAGAAGTTGTCCATGTCTGGAACGAAGAAAACAAGCAGTTCCGTATTTAGCGCGTGAATAATAATGCCGATCCATAAATACACTGCTCTGCCTCCTTGACGCCAAGCTACACCAATATCACAATGTTAGTTATACAAGGGCATTAGTAAAAACATTATGTAGAAATATTTTTTGTAGGTATTGTATGACATGCAAAAACAGGGTTTTATCAGACCTGTGCACGGTCTGAAAATGCCCCCCCCCCCCGTTTTATTGGAGGATTTGCCCCCCCCCCCGCCAAAAAAATGAAAAAGTACCCTAAAAATATGACGCCATTTTTGACCTATGATGACGCCATCATCGCGAATTTTTTGCAGTTTTTAGCCTATTTCAATGTATTTTAAGCCATTTTACACCTATTTTTACCTTATTTCCGCTTTTTTTGTCCCTTTTTTCCCTTTTCCCTTCTTTTTTTCTCTTTTTTTTTTCTTTCCCCCGTTTGCCCCCCCCGTATTATTGCCCCTCCCGTTTCAAAAAAGTTGCCCCCCCCGTTTTAAATCCGGGGGGGCAGTGCACAGGTCTGGTTTTATACACATTCACACACACAGCAGTATCATTCTTCACAGTACACATTCTAAGGTGCCCAAAATAAATTGATTTTTAAGAGTGCAAGTTCTTTCGAGCTAAAGTTAACTTTTAAAAATGTGTTCAGAAAGACCGTATACGTACTTTTTGTGCCCCCTTCTCCGCATATATATACCACCCAGCACAGACCCAAACAACCCGAATAATCCAAAGCTTAATGCAGAAAACTTTAGAATTATATCGTCGTTACTACGGCAAAATGAGCCACAGTTCGTATAAAATATGTGTGCCTGTGACTCATTTTAAATTTAAAACAGTACGCTATTAACTACAGATCGAGTCACAATCACATGTATTTTATAATGAATTTGGCTCATTTTGCCGTAGTAACGACGATATATTATTTTTGATTTTAATCCGGCAAACCGATAAAAATTTCAAATATATCAAAATGGATACCGTTTTTCGCTTTTTAGCAAGTCTTCTTATGCAGACCTGTGCACTGCCCCCCGGGGTTAAAACGGCGGGGGGGGGGGCAATTCCAAAATGGGAGGGCACGCGGGGGGGCAACTTTTTTGAAACGGGGGGGCACTAAATCGGGAGGGGGCAAACAGGGGGGACAGAAAAAAAAAAGAGAAAAAAACGAGAAAAAAAGAGAAAAAAAGAAGGGAAAAGGGAAAAAAGGGACAAAAAAAGCGAAAATAAGGTAAAAATAGGTCTAAAATGGCTTAAAATACATTGAAATAGGCTAAAAACTGCAAAAAATTAGCGATGATGGCGTCATCATAGGTGAAAAATGGCGTCATAATTTTGCGGGGTTCTTTTTTCATTTTTTGGCGGGGGGGTAAAACGGGGGGGGGGGCGAATCCTCCAATAAAACGGGGGGGGGGGCATTTTCCAGACCGTGCACAGGTCTGCTTATGTCTTCTTTTTGTAATTCATCTACACCTGATTTAGACACGAACTGAACCAAGAA
>JASAMX010029080.1:0-76103 GCA_030248175.1 Microlaimidae sp. YZB2_3
TTATTAGGAGCTGAAAAACGCCTTAGCAAAATCATCTTAGACAGTTAAAAACTTGAATGTAATATACAGGCATAGGTAGGCAGGGGGCGGGTTGGGGGGGGGGTTACTACTACCCCCCCAAAAAAACACCGAGTATGGCCGACACACCTTCCCCCTAAATTTGGGGGTACCTCGGACACTTCCCCTAAAATTTGGGGGGCCCTAAAAACGCAAAAAATGAGGTATTTGAGGCAGTAGCGTAGCCAGGATTCCATTTCGAGGGGGGCGGTCTGGGGAGAGAAAAAGTGCCACAAAAGCGGCGCGCAGCCCCGCCGCCTTGACCCCCCAGCTGACGCGAAGCGTCGGCTGGGGGGTCAAGGGGGTGTCCCCCCAGTCGCCGGGGGCGACAATTATTTTAAATATGCACTAAAAACTGCTTAAAAATCGTCCCCTGGTGTTTGCGTGAACATACATTTTACTTTTGTTTTTTTACGTAATTTTAGCACACTTATGTCTGATCTTCAAAATTATCAGGCGATGAAATTGTATATAACACAAATATTTATTTTCTGATGTCTTTAAATTTTGCGAATGAGTATGGTGACAGTTATAATAACAAAAAATACTACTGAATATTAATTTTACTGTATATAAATAAATCTGACCATCCCGCGTAGCGGAAAAAATTTTTATATCGATTAATTTCTGATTTTAGAATGCACTAAGATCAAATTTTTATAACTCAATATTTGAAAAGTAAAAAAAAATCTATACAAACTGCCACGCTTCACCATGGGGGGAGGTGGAAAGGCGGACAACCCACAAGTGTAAAAACCGTTGCTAAGGGGTTTAAAACAGCCATTATCAAACCTAGATTTTGAAATGTCATTTACTCGGGGTAAACACCCCCCCCCTAGCTTTTTGAGTCCAATGGGTCTAATGTCCGAAGCAAAATACTTTTAAACCATTTAAGGCTTAATAATAGTTTTTATAAGATAATACTATATTTTATTGAATAAAAAGCAATATTCTTATATAAAAAGGGTGTAAAAACATGAATTTGTGTTACAAATTTGGAAAAAGTTTTAGTATAAAAAAAGTACGCAAAAATTTTCTTGAGAGGGGAGGAGAAGGGGGGGTGGTGAGATTTCTAGAGGGGGTCATGGGTAAAAAATTTGAAAATTTGGGGGGAAGGAGGGGGCCCTCTGGATTTTTTTTAGGGGCCCCCAAAATTTTGAGGCTAGGGAGGAAGTGGACTGGACCCCACCCTACCCTCCCCCTTGTTCATCTATATATTCTACGCGCGCGTTTACATTATTACACCGTCACTGTTGCTGCAGTATGAAGGGTGTGCGCTGTGCGTCACCTATCAGAGATTATATTAACAATTTAATAAATTAACATACCGGTACTAAGTTTTAAATGAAACTATATAATGTAAATCAGTTTAAATATGTATATTCTCTCATTAAAAGTACATAGGCATCATCTAACTGGAAAAGATAATTTTTTTTTATTATTTGACTAAAGCAACTTAAATTTTAAAAAATCCAAAATCAGATCTACTAAACTCTATTTTTAGCTGAATATATAACATTTATCTAATTTTACCTGAATAGCCGTTTTTTAAATTAATATTAAACGAAAATCATTTTCCACCTTTAAATTAAACTAGTTAAAATTATAATTAGTCAAACTTAAGTTTTTAAACCAAAAACCAAAACGATTGTAAAAGCCTATTTGTATATAAATATTATGTAGTATTGAAAAAAAGCATGATTCAGCTAAAAAAAATACTGTTTTTACATTATTTCGTACACAAGTGATATACTAAACGCAGATACCTACTTTTTAGTATATTTCGTTATTATACTATTATTAAGCTAAATACATATAATTAAAATTTAAAAAAAATGAAGAAGAAAGAATACAAACAAAAGCTTAACTAAACTATATAGGCTTGGTATGAAAAAACATGAATATGTATATATATACAAACATTGCAGTCCACAGATCTGGCAATGTTCCGCCTGTTGTAACGCTCAATAGTTAAACGCTTAATGGTTAAACGTTATGTCAAATGACATTTCTTTAGTGTAAATTACTTATTTCTGATGATTTTAGAAATTCTACCAAAAAGTTACCACTTAAGTTACCCGCAAAAATTTGTAACAATCGCTTTTTAAAAAAATTGTGTTCCAAAAAAAGACACCCAAAAATGACGTGATATGGGCGTATCAGATATTTTGGTTGACCGTTAGAAAAACAATGGTCAAAATTAATTGCAATTTTTAGGGCAAGGTTTTTAGTTATATCACTCATATTGAAGGCGCCATAAATAAAAAAAAAACTTCAACTGATATCCAACCATGTTCAAACTGCAGTCTGATGTATTTTTTATAAATAAACTCGCCGTCACCAAGATATACTCTTTAAAATCGTCGCCAAGATTTACTCTTTTTTGTTTTGTCACCACTTTTTTGAAAGAAACGGTAAAAAATTTTATGTTTTAATAGAAAAAACAATCAACAGCAGCTAAATAATTTATCTTTTTAATTACAAAGATCAAAAGCATTCAAAAATATAAAATATTTAAAATCATATTTAAATAGTATAATATAATAACTGTTATTTAGATAAACAAAATTATTTTGTTTGAACAACGAATCTATTATTGGGCTTATTTTTAGGTATATGGGTGGTACACAATTTCAAGCCACATATGCCAGGCATACGTTTCCTTGTTTTGATGAACCGGACATGAAAGCAAAATTTATGATTACACTTATACATCCATCTGATCTTATTGCTATATCCAACATGAACGCTACTCAAACCCTACGACAAGGGTAAGAATTTATCAGTGATTGTTTTATATTTTACTTTCATTGTTGTTTTTTAAACAAAATTATAAAGGTTCTTTTCTGTCACAGAGTTTTGTAAATTGAAAATTAAAAAAAAAACTTTTAAATGGCTAACCTTATCTGATTTTTTATTACAATTGACCTAGCGTTGGAAAATTTAGCTTTTGGCGCGTTAAAATTTCACATCGCATTTTAATTGTGGCACCTAGCAGATCCTTGAGCCTTCAACGATTACCTTTAAAGTGAATTGGGGTACGTGAGCACAGTAAAACCTTAAGGCTGGTTCATACTTATGACAAAACGTCCTTTGGACTTTGTCCAAAGGACAAATACAGCGTAAAAACGTCCTTTGGACTTTGTTCTTTGGACTTAAGTATGAACCAGCTTTTAACACGGAAGCCTTTTTAAAAACATTCCAGCTAGCTGGGACCTTAAAAACTAAGGGTGTTCCTATGGTTCAGTAGCAGATATACCCTGATCTGAGGGTCAGCTTGAAAGGTAATTGCTCAAAGATCTACCACGTACCACCTTTTTTAGGGTGCGCGGTGAAAAACTCCCGCTAAAAGCTAAATTACGCGTATGTGTGTTCCAGTAGTGAGGCAGCTGAAACTTTTTTGAAGAAACACGTTTGTTAATTAATATTTGTTAAATTTTTTTGATACATAAAATAAATCTAATTCATCGTTTTGTGCTGATTTAGAAATGGATGGACGCAAACCAGCTTTAATATGACTCCCAAAATGTCAACTTATCTCGGAGCAATTGTGATATCTGGTTTTAAATATTCTGAATCCTATACTGACTCTGGAGTTTTGGTTAGTACGCTTTCAGGATTGGTAATACGAAAAAAATGTTTATAACGGTTGGGTTAGACATGTGTTGAGTGCTGTTTTATTGTTGTTTTGTTAATAAAAAAGCGGATTTAAATAATAACCAAATTTAATATTTTTAGTTCAGAATATGGGCTCAACCTTCTCAAATCAATGACACAGTGCTTGCCTCGCGCGATGGGCCAAAAATTTTGGACTATTTTGAAGACTATTTTAATATACCGTTTCCTCTTCAAAAACAAGGTACAATTTCAAAATTTATGTTAATTTCTTTTAAAATGAAAAAATTTTAATCGTGTTTTCATTATCTGAGAACTAAATGCTAAAAATTGATTTTTGATTTTATAAATTATATGTTTCTTTTTTTAAATGCATTATTTTTGTTATGAAGCTACCAGAAAGGTCCAATTGAAACCAGGGGTCGCATTCTGAAGAAACCCTTACTTTTACCCCATCAATCTTATTTAAATGAAAAATAAAAAAATAAATATATATTGTAAATAAAATAAGATCTGCCCCATATGGGACAGAAAATGATTGCAATGAATTTTTTTTCTCGCGCTGCAAAACCACCTCACGCAAACTAAAAAATTTAATCAATGCGCGTTTTTTATTTTTTTAAAATTAATCCTACCGGAGAAAATATATTTGGATAAATTCTTATTTTTAAAACATAAAAAAATTTAACCCGACTTTTACCTAGGTAAAAATTGATTTTTCACTCGCATCCTTTAAGCACGTAAAAAAAGTTACCCTGGGGTAATTTTTTACCGCGCGTCAAAATGCGACCCAGTGTTCCGTAACGAAAAAAAATATAAGCGTTAAATAATTATCCTACTGTGCGGTTTTATTTTTTTTTTGTTTATAAACTGTGCCTATTTTTCCAATCTCAAATAAAACGGTGCAGTATGTTATTTATTGCTTTCTTTCTTTAGGAAAAGAGTAATCATAGTGAAAATAAAAAAATTACAGTGATTTGACACTCAAACATTTTGAGCGGGCAGCTTCTCCGTTGCTTCAAAAAAAAATTTATTGTGTGGTACAGCGTAAAAAAACAGCGCAAATTAAAGAAGAGAGAGAAAAAAAGAAAAAAAAAGGGAAAGAAGAAAAAAAAAGAGGGGGAAGAAAGGGAGAGGGAAGGAGGGGGGAGAGTAAAAATTTTATTAGTAAAATTAAAAATAAATAAATAATTTTAAACATAGAAGTGGTATTTAGAATCAGTACATGCATTTCACGCAGCATGAAGAACTGGATTTCTCCTACGTAAAGCTACACTGGAACAACCCGGTAGGGACATCGGTGAAATTCAACATACTGGCCATAGAACAAGTAACAAATAGTCATCTTCTAAAACACACCATAAACCAAACACAAAATATTATTTTTGGAATATGATTTTTTTAAAATGGCATTATTCAACTAATACTTTTCGTAATTTAACAAAATTTAAAATTTAAGCTTTTTAGTACCTTAGAATGAATTCTATGAAGTTTCGTTAATATCCGTTTTGTAGAAATATTTTGTTTTGAAAAATGGTGTTCTTGTTAAACTTAGAAGAATACCGCTTGGTAATAACGGTAATAACTTGTTAACCGTTGAGAATTAATTTTTGGTGTAATACAATTTTTTCTCAGTGTGACCTGATACATCGAGTATCAATTAAACACCAATAAAAAATACACCATGATTTAGTATACTGCACCTTTAATGATTAAAAAATTTATTTTTTAAATTTAAAAATAAAAAATGGGGTATCAAATTGAGCTATTTGTTTATTGCATTACCTGATGGGCCAGCTCATGGGCTATGACTTTCACCAGATTTTCCCTTAATTTGGCCTGGGTGTTTTCATAGTCGTAAAGTAGAAAGTTGTCACGGTAGAGAACCAGTCCCCAGTTCTCCATGGCACCTGCGTCGAAATCTGGCATGGCTACCATATCTAAATTACCATTTTTATCGTCCTTAAAATTAAATTTTATTGTATTTTTTAGATTTCAAGCTACGTTCGAGCGTCTTTTTCGTGTTCTTAAAATGTCTCACTATTTTTCACTATTAATAAAATATTATCAAACAAATAAATCGATAACACGAGAAACACTATTTATTTAAAAAACTGTGAATCAAACAAATATCCATCTAAAATCAAAATCAAAATTTGTAAATTTGTAAATTTATGATATAAAAAACAAAAATGTTTTGAAAGAAACAAACACATAAACAAACATCGTGAATGTTTTCGTAGACCATATTACGCACACTGATTAGTGTAGTTTTTTGTGATTTATATGTAAGTTTTATGTGTTAATATTACATGGTCGACGATGATATTTTGTTCTAGGTTTTTCACGTCTTTAGAAACTTAGCGAAAGAACGTGGAAAAGATAGAAATAAATTGCAAAAGTTTTATTTTTATGTTTATATTAATAAAAACAGAGTTTCCAAAACAAATTATAGTTTTCAAACGTATATTGCTTGATTGCATAAATCACCCAAGTCAGCATTTTCAAAGCATTGTAAAGATTTTTGCGCGCCAGTTTACAGATTTACCGTCGATAGTTACAAAAGTACTATTGAGTACTATAAAACAATTAACTCTTGTTCTTTACATTCTACAGTCATCGTTATATTTATTCAAAAATAGACTGAATTTAATAAGAAAATGCCCCCACTCGTAATTTTTATTTTTTAGCAGCTTTTTTCTTCAAAATATTGTTTACGCCTTTTTGTTTTAAACAGTTGTTTCTTATGTGTAAAAGAATTAAAATTGTCATTAGCTAATAGACTTTGGCCGCAACAAACATTATGTTAAACATTGAAGTCTTTTGACATATTGATGGAAATTTGGCATCTGCTAAAATCCATCGACAACTTAAACCTTAAACTATGCTCAAAAAAATAGAAGGTATTTGAAAATGCTGAAGTTGTTCATTGCCATGAATAATATTTAACAAATAATAATTGTGCGCTGTTGTTTTTGACGCTGTACCACACAATAAATTTTTTTTTGAAGCAACGGAGAAGCTGCCCGCTCAAAATGTTTGAGTGTCAAATCACTGTAATTTTTTTATTTTCACTATGATTACTCTTTTCCTAAAGAAAGAAAGCAATAAATAACATACTGCACCGTTTTATTTGAGATTGGAAAAATAGGCACAGTTTATAAACAAAAAAAAAATAAAACCGCACAGTAGGATAATTATTGTACGCTTATATTTTTTTGTTATGGAACACTGGGGTCGCATTTTGACGCGCGGTAAAAAATTACCCCAGGGTAACTTTTTTTACGTGCTTAAGGATGCGAGTGAAAAATCAATTTTACCTAGGTAAAAGTCGGGTTAAATTTTTTCTATTGTTTTAAAAATAAGAATTTATCCAATAATATTTTCTCCGGTAGGATTAATTTTAAAAAAATAAAATACGCGCATTGATTAAATTTTTTAGTTTGCGTGAGGTGGTTTTGCAGCGCGAGAAAAAAAATTCATTGCAATCATTTTCTGTCCCATATGGGGATGATTTATTTATTTACAATATATATTTATTTTTTTTATTTTCATTGAAATAGATTTATCGGGGTAAAAGTAAGGGTTTCTTCAGAATGCGACCCCTGGTTTCAATTGGACCTTTCTGGTAGCTTCATAACAAAAATAATGCATTTAAAAAAAGAAACATATCATTTATAAAATCAAAAATCAATTTTTAGCATTTAGTTCTCAGATAATGAAAACACGATTAAAATTTTTTCATTTTAAAAGAAATTAACATAAATTTTTAAATTGTACCTTGTTTTTGAAGAGGAAACGGTATATTAAAATAGTCTTCAAAATAGTCCAAAATTTTTGGCCCATCGCGCGAGGCAAGCACTGTGTCATTGATTTGAGAAGGTTGAGCCCATATTCTGAACTAAAAATATTAAATTTGGTTATTATTTAAATCCGCTTTTTTATTAACAAAACAACGGTAAAACAGCACTCAACACATGTCTAACCCAACCGTTATAAACATTTTTTTCGTATTACCAATCCTGAAAGCGTACTAACCAAAACTCCAGAGTCAGTATAGGATTCAGAATATTTAAAACCAGATATCACAATTGCTCCGAGATAAGTTGACATTTTGGGAGTCATATTAAAGCTGGTTTGCGTCCATCCATTTCTAAATCAGCACAAAACGATGAATTAGATTTATTTTATGTATCAAAAAAATTTAACAAATATTAATTAACAAACGTGTTTCTTCAAAAAAGTTTCAGCTGCCTCACTACTGGAACACACATACGCGTAATTTAGCTTTTAGCGGGAGTTTTTCACCGCGCACCCTAAAAGGTGGTACGTGGTAGATCTTTGAGCAATTACCTTTTAAGCTGACCCTCAGATCAGGGTATATCTGCTACTGAACCATAGAAAACACCCTTAGTTTTTAAGGTCCCAGCTAGCTGGAATGTTTTTAAAAAGGCTTCGGTGTTAAAAGCTGGTTCATACTTAAGTCCAAAGAACAAAGTCCAAAGGACGTTTTTACGCTGTATTTGTCCTTTGGACAAAGTCCAAAGGACGTTTTGTCATAAGTATGAACCAGCCTTAAGGTTTTACTGTGCTCACGTACCCCAATTCACTTTAAAGGTAATCGTTGAAGGCTCAAGGATCTGCTAGGTGCCACAATTAAAATGCGATGTGAAATTTTAACGCGCCAAAAGCTAAATTTTCCAACGCTAGGTCAATTGTAATAAAAAATCAGATAAGGTTAGCCATTTAAAAGTTTTTTTTTTAATTTTCAATTTACAAAACTCTGTGACAGAAAAGAACCTTTATAATTTTGTTTAAAAAACAACAATGAAATAAAATATAAAACAATCACTGATAAATTCTTACCCTTGTCGTAGGGTTTGAGTAGCGTTCATGTTGGATATAGCAATAAGATCAGATGGATGTATAAGTGTAATCATAAATTTTGCTTTCATGTCCGGTTCATCAAAACAAGGAAACGTATGCCTGGCATATGTGGCTTGAAATTGTGTACCACCCATATACCTAAAAATAAGCCCAATAATAGATTCGTTGTTCAAACAAAATAATTTTGTTTATCTAAATAACAGTTATTATATTATACTATTTAAATATGATTTTAAATATTTTATATTTTTGAATGCTTTTGATCTTTGTAATTAAAAAGATAAATTATTTAGCTGCTGTTGATTGTTTTTTCTATTAAAACATAAAATTTTTTACCGTTTCTTTCAAAAAAGTGGTGACAAAACAAAAAGAGTAAATCTTGGCGACGATTTTAAAGAGTATATCTTGGCGACGGCGAGTTTATTTATAAAAAATACATCAGACTGCAGTTTGAACATGGTTGGATATCAGTTAAAGTTTTTTTTTTATTTATGGCGCCTTCAATATGAGTGATATAACTAAAAACCTTGCCCTAAAAATTGCAATTAATTTTGACCATTGTTTTTCTAACGGTCAACCAAAATATCTGATACGCCCATAGCACGTCATTTTTGGGTGTCTTTTTTTGGAACACAATTTTTTTAAAAAGCGATTGTTACAAATTTTTGCGGGTCATACACTTAAGTGGTAACTTTTTGGTAGAATTTTTAAAATCATCAGAAATAAGTAATTTACACTAAAGAAATGTCATTTGACATAACGTTTAACCATTAAGCGTTTAACTATTTGTGCTTAACCCTTTCTGATTATTTACGTAAAAAACCACTTCCCAAACACAAAAGGGATCGTGGTGTCCGTTGTTGTTAAACTTTGCTGCCTTTCATTTGCATTGGTTGGCCATTTCTGCTCCGGCATCCAGAGGTAATACATTTTCGCGTCTGAGACGTCATAATAATAAGAAGAGATTAAAAGCAGAAAACAAGTCATAAATTTTAAACTTAGCCTGTGTGAACTATAGGTAATTAGACTGAATTGATATAATAAAACAAATTGATCAGATAATTCTTATATACTAACATTTAATTAAAGTCGGTTCAAAAATAATTGCGAACTATAAATAATTACACTGAATCGATATTAAAAAAAACAAATAGACGATATAATTTTTATAATAAAATTTAATTAAAGTCGGTTAAAAAAAGATTGAGATTGGAAAAATATTTCAAGTGACCATATCTCGCTAAGGTGTGGTCGATTTATACAAAATTTTTGTTAGTGCGTAAGAGTTTAATGTTAGCTATACATTTATATAAATATTACCACTCGTACTTCTAGCCAGATATGTTTATTTAAAAATTTTTTAGTCTAAACCATTTTTCAACAGATTTTAGTTATACTCTCATTATGAAGAGATGAAATAATTGAAATCAAATCCCCAGGTATATACTTAACAGGTTTCCAAATCCCACCTTATTGAGGCTAAGCTTGTACGTACGTAGGTATGACGAGGGTGTAACGGATGCCCATAATAATACGTGCACAAGAAAAATTATATTTACCTAACAAACAAATGTATAATGCGTACGCATTATTATCTATGTTTCTGCAACACCTTCTTCGCAAAACTTTAAAAGCGAAAATTAAGGTATCACGGGATTGTGTATATCGAAGTTCTGGAATTTTAAAGCTTTCTTGTTGTTGGTTTTTCAAGCTCCGAACCTTTGAATTTAATATATATGGGTATAGGAAAATCTCTAAATGACGTCTTACACAACAATAAACAGTATATACGTTAGCCTGAAATTTTTATACAAAATGTTTAGCTCAGATTAGCATAAGATATTTACACGGTGATTTTAAATTCAGGTTTGTAGAAAAATGGGAACAGAAAGACACCGTAAAGCTTCATTCCGTCATACTACATTAAAAATTATTATATTGAGGGGTGGGGCGGGAAGGCCACAAGGTGATTTAGCAATGTGACGCTACGCCACCATTATTAGAAAACGGGGCTAAACTCTGTTTAAAATACTTACTTTGTTTGTCCGTTTTCAGTGTAGTGATTTCTGTAAAACCCACTTAAATGCTCCCACATGTATGCAGTAAATTGAAATTCCAAAGAATAATCTGCCCCTTGTTCTAATTTTGAGTTCAAAAGAAATATGACGCGTTCGTACTTAGGATCCATAATCATATCCTTAAGCGGATAGCTAACATCAGTTTTCAAATTCTTCAATATAAAAGTTTTTCGATTAATATCAATTTTTACAGAGTTCATCACAATGCGATCAACCGGTTCCTTGCAATTTAATATCACTGTCATATTTCCTTCCGTTCGAAAACGACTAGAGTTTTTGATTTGGACCATTGGTGTCGGTATAAATGCCTTAAACAGGTGTAGATTTTAGTTTCAAATTACAAATTTTGATCGATTTTACAATGAACCATTTGGCGTCGCTTTTCTTTGTATTAATTGCACGACGATAGTGGTGTAATAACTTTCAATGGTATTCATAAAACCTTTAGACCCGTTCCACTTCATACTGGAACCGATTTTCTTCCAAACCGGCCCTAATTTTTGGTCTCAGTCCAGTTTCGTCATCGGAAATGTCATCGGAAAAGTGGACAGGTCGGTGTTTTCCAACTTGATTTTGAACCCAACCCAGCCCGGTTTTAAAATAGTTTCTAATTCTAAATTTACTCATTTTCGATAGCCATTTAACGCAACAATACTCGTTCCGAAAAATGGACTGGTGACCCGATCAGAGTATGGACCCAGTCTACTTTCCCATGACCAAACTGGTTTGCGACCGAAAATCAGGAAGCGGTTTGAATGAAAAACGGACCAAGAATTGGACCGAGTTTAAAAGTTTTATGAATACCACTGTTCAAAAACCACACAGCGCAACTAAATTTTAGTGTTGCAACAATTACTTAACTTTTATATAATTTTGACAAATCCAAACCACATAACCCGGTAAGGACAGCGGCTCCAGTAGGTTGAATGCATGTGAGAAATAGCAAAACCTGCCTCGAAGGCAGGGTGAAGGAAGCCAAAACTGCTTCGGAGGCAGGTGGAAAGCAGGTGGCACTACCTCTTATGTTAAAGCATACCATGTGATGAGGAAAATACTGTAGGAGGCAGCTAAATCAGCTTTGTCTGATGCTGAGCGGTTGTTTTGTTTTAATGAAAACTCTAAAGGTCTATTCATACTTATGACAAAACGTCCTTTGGACAAAGTCCAAAGGACAAACCAAAACGTCCTTTGGACAAGCCAAAACGTCCTTTGGACTTTGTCCTTTGGACGAAGTATGAACGCTACTCAGAATTTGTCCTTTGGACAAAGTCCAAAGGACAAAATCCAAAGGGAAAAGTCCTTTGGACTTTGTCCTTTGGACAAAATCCAAAGGGAAAAGTCCAAAGGACAAAAGAAGTATGAATACGTTGTCCTTTGGACTTATCCCTTTGGACTTTTCCCTTTGGACTTTTCCCTTTGGACTTTTCCCTTTGGACTTTGTCCAAAGGACAAAGTCCAAAGGACTTTTGTCCTTTGGACTTTGTCCAAAGGACGTTTTGTCATAAGTATGAATAGACCTTAAAGGTCTATTCATACTTATGACAAAACGTCCTTTGGACAAAGTCCAAAGGACAAACCAAAACGTCCTTTGGACAAGCCAAAACGTCCTTTGGACTTTGTCCTTTGGACGAAGTATGAACGCTACTCAGAATTTGTCCTTTGGACAAAGTCCAAAGGACAAAATCCAAAGGGAAAAGTCCAAAGGACAAAAGAAGTATGAATACGTTGTCCTTTGGACTTTTCCCTTTGGACTTTTCCCTTTGGACTTTGTCCTTTGGACAAAGTCCAAAGGACTTTTGTCCTTTGGACTTTGTCCAAAGGACGTTTTGTCATAAGTATGAATAGACCTTAAAGGTCTATTCATACTTATGACAAAACGTCCTTTGGACAAAGTCCAAAGGACAAACCAAAACGTCCTTTGGACAAGCCAAAACGTCCTTTGGACTTTGTCCTTTGGACGAAGTATGAACGCTACTCAGAATTTGTCCTTTGGACAAAGTCCAAAGGACAAAATCCAAAGGGAAAAGTCCAAAGAAAAAGTCCTTTGGATTTTGTCCTTTGGACAAAATCCAAAGGGAAAAGTCCAAAGAACAAAAGAAGTATGAATACGTTGTCCTTTGTATTTTGTTCTTTGGACTTTTCCCTTTGGACTTTTCCCTTTGGACTTTGTCCTTTGGACTTTGTCCAAAGGAAGTTTTGTCATAAGTATGAATAGACCTTAATTGTTTTGAAAAGAAAAAAGACTTTAAAATCTGCGGCCGGTCCACTAACAGCGCGTGAACTACCGGTAAATTTAGCCGGTTATTATAAAAGCTTTTTATTGCTTGAATTTGCTTTCTTTTCTTCTGTAAAATTTCACATTTTTTGGGTTTTCATTAAAATACATATTATTTTCACAAGAATATGATGTTTTAAATACAAGATTTTAAACACAATATTTTTATATTTTCAAGATCTTGATAGAAATTAATTAGGGTTTTTTATATTAAAGTAGTTGCTTTTCAAATAAATAATTTAACTATATTATTTTCGATTTAGGATCGATGGAGCCTTGGGAACTCGGAGCTGGAACTTGGAGCCAAAATAGGTAACTTGAAGCCCTAACTGGGGAACTTGCAGCCTAAAGATGGGAACTTGGAGCCAAAAGTAAAAATCGCTAAAACGTTTACTTAAACCTAAGCGAAGCCTAAATCTAACCCCAAACCAATATTTTCTTAAATGCTCTAAGTTCCCATTGCTCGTGGCTCCAAGTTCCCGAAAAATTTCGATGGCTTTAAGTTCCCTGCTTGAAGCTCTAAAGACCCCCGTACCATTATTTTCTAATTTATGCTTTGAAAAATTATTTATTTTGATTAATCTCAACAAATATAATAAAACTAAAGAATACTGTTATAAAACTATTACAAAAGTTTATATATATATAGGATCTTTTTCATAACTGGCTAACTTAGAAGGTAGTTAACATACCTCTAGTGGACTGGTCCCACAAAATTTTTCAAGAATTAAAAAAATTTGGAATGAATTAAATGAAAAAATTAATGGCATAAGACAATAAAAATTGTTATGATAGACAAAACAAGTATAAGTTAAGAAGATTTTTTGTGACTTTGAATTTAATCAAATTATTGCTAGCTACTGAAAAATCATAATTTGACTTTTTGATTTGCTTTTACTAACAAGGTGTTCACTTAATTAAAGTTCATACATATTTTGAAAAACATAAAATAAGTTTTTTAAGTAGTTCCCGGTGTAAAGCTTCGAAACTCTATAGCTTCCTCTAGTTAACTCTTTGGGATTCTTTCCGTTGAAGCAATTTCAAATCCGTAGAAGCAATTTCGCGCCCGTGCGGCTTAGAGTTAAACTCCACGTGCTGCTTCCAGACCGTGTGAAGCTTAACACTGACCAGCGGTGGCACAAAATTCCTTCTGCTAATTTGCAGCGCTGTTTGAACGAAAAAATCTCAAAGGGTTAAATATCTGGAGCTCCAGAATATGAAATTTGGGATTTAAAATATCATCAGGTGTGATAGACACCTTATAAATTTTCCTATAACTGTAGATAATAAAAATAAACTTAATCCACCTTGATGCTGATATAGTAAACCATTGGTAAAACGTCTCTTGGCAGTCTGTACAGTTCCTTCATAGTTTTTTTGGCAGGAATAATTTCATCTTGACTGCACGTCCCACCCTTGAAGCTGAAATACACTGCGACCGGGACAATAATCACAAGAATTATAAGGAGAATAAGAATGCCCTGGCATTGATAAACCACCGGCGTGTTTAACGCTTTGTAACCTTTCGGAGCTCGTTTTAAAATTGTCATTATACTGAAAATTTATGAAACAATCTTAAAGTAGCTAAAATAAAATAAAAATAAACGAATAAGTCATTAACGAAAAACATTCCTACGACAATAATGTTAAATCCAAAAACGGCCAAGAAGTTACCAATCAAAAAAACATAATGTTTTGCATAAGTTCCTCTAGATAAAATTTTAAATAATGATATTTTTTTGTTTTTCTAATATAAGTTTTGCAATATACAAAAACTGTTAAATAAAGTATGTTTTATATAAAAGATTAAATAATTAATTCTAAAAATTATTTTATCAAATCTTAAAACAGAAATGTTCTTTTTCACGACTAACCGAGTTTTGTATATTTTGTGAAAAAATAAAAGAATTCTGCGCTCTAATTTCTTTATGAAAAATTTAAAATAAGTAGAATTAGTTTACCAAAAAACAAAATTGATTAGTTAATGTATAAAATAGATATTAAACTTACTTTATGAAATTATTAAAATTATTTAACAATAATACTGCTGAAGCTTTATTAAATACCATTTTAAAAAATTTTTCCGACTCTTAAATTATAAAAAATTTTGAAATAAATTATTTAAAAAATATCCCCTTCAAAGGCAAAATATTGATTTTAAAATAAATAAAACAATAAAGTATTAATAATGCCGAAATAACTATAATAAGAAGAAAAAATGAAAAACATGAATTGCAAATTTTTCCACGTTCTCTGATTATTATTTACCAAAATTATCAAAAATTCACCAAAATAGTTATCACAAAAATTTACTGTTGTACAATAAGTATTTTGGCCAAGTTCCTATGCGCAAAAATTTTTTAAACAGTGTTCATTTTTTAAATTTAATATTGCAAATTTTTGTGTTCTTCGCTGCGCAAGAAATCCAGTGAGTGCACAAAGTCACGTGCAGTAAAAAATACACATTATTTGGCATTTTTTGCAAAACTTTGGTCTGAAATTGTTGCATAACGTCATATCGTTTTGGTTAGTATGCTGTTAATTGTATTAACGGAAAATGTATTTGGAAATATACATAAAAACAAACCACTGACAATTCCATAATTTTTCAAAATATAGCGAGTTTAAATGATTGTTGTTTTGAACATCATAACTGCGTTAGAATAAAAAAAAGCTGAAAAGTCTTGTTTTTTGTGTTAAAGAAACTCTAACAGTGCTGCGATAAAAATTGTCAATCAGTTAGGCGACAGAAAGATGGCAAACTTTAGACTTCATTCGGCATTAATCAAAAACTAAATTTCTCCTTTTATATAAATTCCTAAATTAATGTTTCATGGGGTTTTTAGGGTTTTTAAAAAAAACTGGTTTTTAAATGTTTTAAAATGAAAAAAAAAACTCTATTTGAAATGTTTTTTGCAATTATTTTTTAAAATTCCTAATCCATTAAAAACTAAATACTAAACGAAATTAAAAAATTTAAAAAAAAACGTAAGTTTTACCATCAACACAGTTTAAAATTTTGTTTTAAAATAATTTAACAAGTTTCAAAGGACGCTCAGTTGTTTTTAATACTTTGTAACTACAAATTTCAAATAATTTTGGCGCATAATAAAAAACTTAATTTTAGAAAATTGGTATGGGTTTTATTTTTAATTGTTTTGAATGGCTCAGAAATCGTATAAAAATAAAATTTTATAATGTTGTGTTAAATTTGCACTATAAATTTTAAATTGTACTAAAATTAATACAAAATATTGAGGGATAGTGAAAACCCTTCCATTTGAGTGGAAGTTGTTGAAGAAGTCTACAGATTTCTGATGATATGAATCACTTTCAGCCAATGAGCACTGGAAAAAAATTAATCTCCAATCAGCCTCCAGATCTCTAATTTTTAGCTTGTTTCACTTTGAATCCCACGAAGAAAAACATATAACCGCAAAATACGAATCGTACTATAGCTATTTGAGAGTCCATAAAATTTTAACGCGTGGCTGGTAATTCTTAATAATATCTTAGAATATGTTTGAAATATAAAAATATAAAAAATAAATTTATTGCTAAAATAAAATACACCAATCTATTGATATTTCTTTACAAAAAATCTTTGGGCAAACCAGGTGCAATTCAAAAATGGGGGGTATATGATGACGAATTAAAACACTCCTATTTATAAAAACTAGTTAATTTAAAATCATGGTTATTATAAATTATTATAAACCATAATCAATGGCTTTGTTCAATTGGTTATCGCATGATTCCGTTTTTACACAACTGAACGACTTCGTTTGGTTTGTCCAAGCATCATTATTGCGATTATTATTAGTATACTATATAATTGTTTTCAAAAAAAAACAACTGGCTGATTTGTCTGTTCAGGTTTAACTTAATAATAGTTTTTTTTAATAAAAAAAATCAAATCGTGGCTAGTTAAAATTATTATATTTAAAAAGGTTTATCCAAAAAATTTTCTTTTTTGATTTGTCGGTTTTTGGCTTAGTTTAATAAATGTTATTTCATTTAGCAAAATAAAACAAAACACATACGGTTCAAATTATCGTGCGTCTAAAAATGTTTTTAGTTTTATTTCAATTCCGCTTTTTTACATAGTTTTTTTACATATGTTTTTTAGTTTTTTCATAATTAGAATTGGTTTTGAGCCCTAGAAAATCTATGTAATAGTAAATGTAATGTAAACGTAATAGTGTTAATTTAAGAAAAAAAAGGGTCTAAACAGCCGCTTAGATTGGTTACCTAAGATATAGATAACTACTACCACGCTTGCCGCACGTCATTTCCCAAATTTTAATCAGTTTAAATTTTATTAAAAATTTGAAAAGCTTTAGCACGTGCATGCATTCTTAAGGTTTTTATCTTTATTTTTCTGTTTTTATATATTACTATATATTTTTCATCTTTCCATAATTATTTATATTATAATGTTGATGTGTTCTTATTTATGTTTTTTGTTTTACTTTTAGTTATTTTTTTCGTACAGTCCGCTAAAAGTCGATAGAGCCTTTAGAATTTGAAGCTGGAACTCGGGGCCAAAAATAGGGAACTTGGAGCCAAAAGTATAAATCGCTAAAATGTATTCCTAAGCCTAAGCGAAGCTTAAATATAACCCTAAACCAATTTTTTCTTAAAGGCTCCAAGTTCCCATTGCCCGTGGCTCCAAATTCCCAAAAATTATCGATGGTTCCAAGTTCTCCGCTTGTGGTTCTAAAAACCCCGTACCACCTAAAGAATAAGGTTTTTAAAACTCCTTTTTAACCGATAAATCGAATTTTAAAAAAATTTTGGTGTATAAAACTTTTCAAAAGTACATAAATTTTTTGATTTGACAAAAACTTGTGTAGATATTAACACACATTAAAAAAATTTCCAAAAGATATATTTGTATTTGATAAAAATTACAGATTTAAAGCTTCGATTTCCAAAAACACAAAAATGTACGTGTAATTTAATTTTTGGTGTAATTTACGTTTTGGGGATCAAAACTCCCAGTTTTGTGTTTTCTGGATCAAAACTCCAATATATGTATTTTGATGCAATACAAATTGTCTTGCACAAATTTTGCTGTAAAATTTGGGTTTTAACTTTATTGTGATTTTTTTGTGATTTTTGAGAGTTTTTTAAACTGAAATATTTTATTAAATCTATTAACTAATCGATTTTCTACTAATTCAGATACCCTAATTAATATATTTTTTAAAAAAACCGCGAAAACACGGAAAATATTTTAAAACTGAGTTTATCGTTTTATCGGTTAAAAATAAGCTTTAAAAACCCATCATTTAAAATACTGCACCTTTAATTTTTAAAATTTAAATAAAGCAAATATTTTACTGTAAAGTTTTTATCAGTTGGCAGCAAAAACTTTATTGTTTTTTTTTTTTGGTCAGTATTGGAAATCGAGATCTGTCAAGTCATTTTCTATAGGACAAAGTATAAATATACTAAATTTACGAATATTTTGTTCATAAGTTGTTACAAAAAACACAAGCAGGCGGACTGACAACCAAACTATGTGAAAACCAAAAAATAACGCTAAAATGTGGCATCAAAATAAAAGTTTATACGAAAAATCAGTGGTAAATCAATACCAGTAAAATGTAGAAACAAGTCTTGGTCATCGAGACCCCTTTTTCTTTTTCAGAAACCATTACTTTTCCGTTTTTCTGCATGTCTGGATGGGAATTTAAAGTTTTGACAACAGGAAGCGTGGAAGAAGTGTAGTATCCGTCGTAATCCTGATTGAAACTCACTCTACGGTCCTGGTCTAGACAGTAGGACCGGTACGACATCTTCTTCTTTCATAGCATGCTCACCAATTTAGCGCTTGAACATGGCAAAACTAAGGCGAACCAATGGATCGATCGAACCAGTGGCAAAAACAAATAGACTGGAAAATGTTTTAGTTAATATTGCGTATGGTATTTATGTTTCTATTTAACCCACCTGGTTTGGGTATTACCAATAATTAATTGGGTTCAATTTTAAAATTTTAGCAAAAATTGTTTGCTTACAGATACACAAAATGTCTATTTTGAACCGTACTCAAAATAGTTTGAGTCACAATGTTGAGCCTGCACGGATTTTTGTAAAAGTTTGTCTGTGAATATAGAAGACAAACTTTCGCAGACCAATTATTTGTTATTTTTAAACATTTTCCCCGCTACTTTTGACCGAGTTGATTCCAAAAAAATAGTTTTGAACACTTGATTTATTATGATTAACCGGTTAAATGCCCCCTGATACCCTAAGAATCCATGATAGGTATTTTTTCAATTTTTTAAGTTGATATACATATAATACTGATTCAAAAAATATATTTTTTTATTAAAATTAATTCGATAGTTTAAAAATTAATTTAAAAAAATAAACTGCCTAAAGGAATAAAAAAAATACTCATGTAAATTTTCTTGGGGTTTTTTGGAAATGCTATAAAAATCTGGAACCACAGGGTAAAATCTTTAGGAGTAATAGTTTTGGAATCAGCCTGACCGTGGGATTCAAACGAGTATAATCTTAAAGGTAGGAAAAAAAATTCCAAAAATCACTCGAAATTGTAAAATCACCCGAAAATGTAAAATTTTAAGAATCATGCCGGTCAGGATTTTTATATGAATATAAAAATAACTAAAAAAGTTAAAATTAACCAAAAAATCAAAATTTAAAACATTTTCAGTTTAGCAAAAATTGGACTTTTAGCTTTGTCCTTTGGGAACTTTTTGTACAAAGTATGAATCGGGCTTAAAACAATTTTTGATTAAGGGTCGATGGAGCCTTGGTAACTTGGAGCTGGAACTTGGAGTTAAAAATAGGAAACTTGGAGCCGTAAGTTGGGAATTTGGAGCCAAAAATAGAAATCGCTAAAACGTGTACCTAAGCCTAAGCGAAGCCTAAATCTAACCCCAAACCAATTTTTTCTTAAAAGCTCCAAGTTTCCATTGCTCGTGGCTCCAAGTTCCCAAAAAATTCCGATGGCTTTAAGTTCCATGAAGATTCCGTACCCAGTTTTGACGAACTTTTGTTGATAAGTCGTGTATATCTTTTGATTTTTTAATTTCATAAGATAGGAAAAGAAAGAGTGAAAAAATAAAAATTTTTTTTTGCTGTTGGTTCGAAATATTGAAATTAATAATTTATTAATAAAATAATAATAATACATGAAAATTTATTAATAAAATTAATTTGCATGTATTCTTGGTGAGGGTTAATTAAAAATAAACTATTTAAAAGAATACAAAAATTAATTAATAAAAAAAAAAGAATGAGACAAACAATAAACACGAATTTTTTTGAAATACAAGTTATTCATATGTATTTATATTTTGGAAAGTATATGCATACGTGTGCATTTATTTTTTAAATTATATGCATACATATAATCATATGCATTCGTATGCATATTTTTTACATACCAAAATATTCATATGCATTTTTGCTAGACCCACACATATAACATATCCCGTTTAATTTGTTCTGCATATCTCATTTTTTTTACCAATTAATTTTCATGTATTCTTGCTATTTTTGTAGTTAAAAAAATAAATACTATAGAAGAATTTTTATACAGTGACAAAACCTGAATTTTTCCTGATGCACTGAATATTTTTAAAATAAAAAAATTGTTAAAAAAAACCTATTTAAATTGAGGCATTTAATAGGTTTTTCATTCAATAAAAACCTAACGTTTATTTTCAAAACCGACGATTCCGCTTGGGGAATATCTACTATTTTACATTTGTATGTAATTAATTTAAAAAAAACAAGTTGCGGAAGTTCTGAGCAAAAAGTTTGAAAATATTTTTGCATCGAGTAACCGCAACACTTCCAAATCATGAGAGCTATAGATTAGTAAACATGCCGTCGGAAAAAACCAAAAAGCACAAAGCTGCCAGGTTGGTTGCTTTTTTAATCATCGTGTCGCGTCGCTGAGGGAATAGAGCTGTGTGTTATTTACTTGATGAATAGTTTAATCACCTGCTGCTGACTAAAGTGGTCAGACCAATTTTGTCCTCTTGACTACATACTGGGGAAACAATCCGGGCAAAACCTTAAAACAGTAATTATTTTAATATAACGGAAAGCAAAAATTGCGAAATTTTGCTCTTTAAATATGTGAAAAATTTAATCTAACATTATTTTAACACATTCTAACAGAATGCAATTTGCATCTATCGTTAGTTTTGTTCCATCATATAATGATAAAAAGGGGTACCTCATAGATGATTTACGGGTAAAATAGCCAAGAAAACTTGGATTCTTAATTTAGAGCTTTAAATAGAAAACTTGGAGGAGAAAGTAAAAGTCACTTTCCGAATTCCCGTTTTTCTCGGCTCCAAGTTTTCAAAATTTTTCCATGGCTGCAAATTTTCTACTTACGGATTTAAAAATCCTCTGTCCCTATAAATTAACAACACCGAAAATTTGCAGTTATCAATAAAAAATGATACGGATGCTAATAATAGTTTGTAGAAAATAGGTAGCCAAAAGCTTATGATTAAAATTTGGTTTATGCTGGTTACTTTTACAGTCCACCACTATTTTCCCCAACTAAAAGTTTTAAGCGTTTATTAGTGATTATTACTTTAAATAATATAATATAATATAATATAATACTAGCCTTGAAAAATGCTCTAAGAATAGAGCAGGAAAAAGGGGCGATTTTTCCCCGGGCGTATGTTTAGACAGAAAAGATGTAGACTAGTCTGAGATGGACATTATGTGGACTATAGGAAATTTGCATTTGGTTTGGCCAGCTGCTCACTAAATAAAAATTTCTACGATATGATAATGATTTGTTTATACATTGATCTAATCACACAGCACTGTTGCATTTTTTTTAGTTTGATGAAATGTCAATTGAAAAAAATCATACTCACAGCAATCTTTGACAAGCGCGAAATCGCCACTTTTTCAATTAGAAGGTTATATTTGTATGTTAAGAAACAACTATAAATTTGAAAAAGTGGCGATTTTGCGCTTGTCAAAGATTGCTGTGAGTATGATTTTTTCAATTGACATTTCATCAAACTAAAAAAAAAATGCAACAGTGCTGTGTGATTAGATCAATGTATAAACAAATCATTATCATATCGTAGAAATTTTTATTTAGTGAGCAGCTGGCCAAACCAAATGCAAATTTCCTATAGTCCACATAATGTCCATCTCAGACTAGTCTACATCTTTTCTGTCTAAACATACGCCCGGGGAAAAATCGCCCCTTTTTCCTGCTCTATTCTTAGAGCATTTTTCAAGGCTAGTCTACCACTTTTTTTGAATTAAATTAAAAAATAGCCTAATAAACTATAATTTTAGCTGCGCAATGACATATGTTTATAATCATTCCGTTGCCGAGATAAAATAAAAAAAATAATAAGAAGAAGATGAATTTAAATTACAAAATTAACCCACGTTGTTTAATTATAGTTAGTGCGGTGCAGATGCGCTCCAGACAAAGTTTACCTACGTTCTCTAAATATAGTTGGCGCGATGCCGTGCGCCAATGATTGCAATTATAATTTTTAAAGTAAAAATAATAATAATAATAATAAGATGATGAACATGAATAACAAAATTTACTCACGTTGTCTAAGTATAGTTGGCGCGGTGCCGTGGGTTAAATTGCAGTTGGCACCCCGCACCACCGATGATTAGCGGCGCGTGGCGCTCCCGCGCCACCGACGCTTATTATTATTTTTTTAATAAATAAAACTTTGAATTAATTTTGTCATCAGTAATGCAAGAATTAAAAAAAAGTACTCTGTTGTTTTTGCCGTTTTCCGCGCGGTTGAAGCAGATGGCGCTGGGAACTGGCGCCGTTTCTGCCACCAATTAAAACCGGTCTGCTATTTTTGTGCGGTTTTTATGAGGGGATGTTGGTTGTCTGCTCTGTACAATCCTTATTGTTGCCAAAAGGCTGTTATTGTGCGGTTGGGAGTTTTTATTTGTCTAATTTTCAATTTTTTATTTTGATCAATAAATCGATAACAAGGACCTAAATGAAAAAAGTGCTTCCTAAGAAAGTTGCGTAATTCCTTCTTCTTTCTAATGAGCCCATGTTTATTTTTGATCAATCAGTAACGAATGAGGAATATCGTTTTTAAGA
Organism: Microlaimidae sp. YZB2_3; assembly: GCA_030248175.1. NCBI lineage: Eukaryota > Metazoa > Nematoda > Chromadorea > Desmodorida > Microlaimidae > Microlaimidae sp. YZB2_3. The sequence goes on from JASAMX010029080.1 coordinate 23,027, forward strand.
ATGGAGCGTTGGAATAATAAACAAAAGAAGAAGAAGAAGAAGAAGATGGTTCTAAATTTCAAAATTTACCCACGTTCTCTAATAATGGTTGGCGCGGCGCGGCACCGCGGAACTAAATCGCCCCGTGGCGCTTCCGCGCCACCCATGATATATATAATATAATATAATATAATATATAATATAATATAGAATATAATATAATATAATATAATATAATATAATATAATATAATATAATAATAATATAATATAATATAAATATAAATATAATATAATATAAATATAATATAATATAATATAATATAATAAGATAATATAATATAATATAATATAATGTAATATAATATAATATAATATAATATAATATAATATAATATAATATAATATAATATAATATAATATAATATAATATAATATAATATAATATAATATAATATAATATAATATAATATAATATAATATAATATAATATATAAATTGTATAATATATAATAACAACATATATGTTTCATTCCAACTCTTTTAATGCGGTTGATTATATAAGTTTAAGCTCCACTACGCCTTAAATTAGTAAAGTAATAAGATTAAATTTATATTGATGCAATAAGCACATCTGCTTTCAGAAGATAACGCAAGTTAAGAAAAAGTTTAGAAATATTTAAAACTTAATATTACAGTATGTTAGTTCTCACACAATTTCAAAATTTGTGAAAAACATAATAATGTACTTTGTTCACCTCATTAAAAGTAATACGATTTAAAAAACCACATAAAAAACGAACTAAAGTAAATCCTCTCGGTGAAACTCGCACAGGGGGCCCTTCGGTCTTTAATTTTTCATCGTTTTTAACCAAAACACTTGTTTTTACAAGTTATTTGGCATCAAAAAATGGGGTCAGATTTTTTGATATTTATCTTTAAAATAGTAGAAAGTTATATTTTAAATTTTACTATTAAAGGCTCGCAAATTTTTTGATCACTCAGATTTCAAACAATAAGAAAAGTTCGCTAATATCAAGAATATATAACACAAAAAAATGTCCGACTGTACACTAAATTTTTGACCAAATTTTGCGAGAAAAGTCGCACTTTCAAATTCGTGTGCGGCTTTTCTCGCAAAAATCCGCCATTTTCTGCTAGTTTTCTCGTGCTGCGATTTTTAACACAGTGTAAGGTTTCTTGCAGTGGTGACTGCGACTTTTTTGCACTCTATACTGCTGTATTAGTACTGCGATTAATTTCGCACTGCGAGTCTGGCTGCACAACAAAAAAATAAAAACAAAACGGAGCGAAAATTTTGTGTTTAAATGAGTAAAAGTCGTTTTTTTACCTTAAGATGTTAAAACTTTTTAGTTTTAATGAAATAAAGTAACTTTCCAACGTTTTAAAATTAACTAAAACAAGTTTCGAAGTATTTTGCTCCATTGAAAATGACTACCAGCGTCTGTATTTTTTTTGTTGCGCAGCCAGACTCGCAGTGCGAATAAAGCAGTATAGAGTGCAAAAAAGTCGCAGTCACCACTGCAAGAAAACTTACACTGTGTTAAAAATTGCAGCGCGGGAAAACTAGCAGAAAATGGCGGATTTTTGCGAGAAAAGTCGCACACGAATTCAAAAATGCGACTTTTCTCGCAAAATTTTGGTCAAAAATTTAGTGTACAGTCGGACATTCTTTTGTGTTATATATTCTCGCTAATATCAATTCCTTTGTACAGTCAAACTGCAATCAAATAATAATAATCAATAATACTTCTAAAAAGAAAATAATTGTGATTTTGTTTAATGTAGAATTAATCATTTTTTAAAAGAAATTAAGTATAATTTAGTTTTGGTTGAAAAACAGACACGAGCTATCATTAAGGAAAAAGAGATAATTTTATGGGCGTATTACTATGAAGGAATAAGTTTAGGGTCGATGGAACCAAAGGAACTTGGAGCCAAAAATAAACATCGCTAAAACCTATACCTAAGCCTAAGCAAAGCCTACAAATAGGTCAAAAATTTTTCAAACGGCTTTAAATTCCCTACTTGTTGCTCTAAATACGACTGTATTTAAAATTAAATTAAATCCTTTACATACGAAAATTCGAATGTAAAGGATAGTCTTGAATTAAATTTTGCATATGATATTAATAAAAGCAGATGAGATAAAAGACACCAGAAAATATCAATAAATTTCTTGAAGAAATAATTTTTGAACGAAAAACATAATAATGAAAGAATAAACTAAAATTAAAAAAAACTTGAATGCACCACAGAATAAACTGAATAATAATTAAAGACAAGAAGATAGAGTTGTTACTGCTTTTCCAAATTTTGGTAATTTTTTAACATTAAATAATGTTTTTTTGCAATTAACCGAGAAAAAACTGACGTAGGGTATTTGACTTAATTTCCACCAGGCCATAATTTCGGCCACCAATTTAGGGTGTTAAAAAATTGGCTATTTTTAAACACAAAAGAACTAACAAAATTAATTGGATGAATGTGGAATAAAGTGTTTTTGCAAACTTTTTATTCAGTTATTTTGCATTATCAAAAATTTTCATACAAAAAGTGTTTTTATGATTTTCTGGATTTTTTCTTTGAGTTTAAACTGCGTCAAATTTAGAACGAAGCACTATATAACCTTAAAATAACTTCTATTTAAGGCTTAAAATTGTTAATTTTCATGTCTTGATATTTTCTTCAAAATCACTTTGCAATGCGTTTAACTAAGTGTGGATTTAGGATTTCTTAAATTTCAGCCACCTTAAAATTCACGCGTGAAAAAACCTGCTTAACACGACTTGCACCCTCATGTGTATGGGTGGGGGTTACATAACACATAATTTACTAGGTTGTATCAAGAATATATAAGAGAAGAATGTACCACTCAATACAAAAAATCGCACCCATCCGTGCATCGGTTTGCCATAAATAAACCCCCCGGGGGGGTTTATGTACCCCCCCGGAGGTACATAAACCCCCCCGGGGGAGTATATAAACCCCCCCGGGGGAGTATATAGACCCCCCCGGGGGAGTATATAGACCCCCCGGGGGAGTATATAGACCCCCCGGGGGAGTATATAGACCCCCCCCCCCCCCCCCCCCCGGGGGGAGTATACACCCCCCCCGGGGGAGCATATAAACCCCCCGGGGGAGTGTATATGCTCCCCCAAAATTTAAAAAAAAAATTTTTTTGTGGAAAAGCGTCGCCGCGGCGCGGTTGTCTCGTTGATTGTAGAAACTGTATTTATTATGTAAAAATAGTGTTTATTTAGTAATAAAGTTATTTTTTATCGAAATTTTATTGAAATTTCCGTTAAACGTGAAACTTTTGATTTGTAAAACAGTTGTTTTTGTGATAATGGCCGGAAAACCGGGGCGACATATTACTTTTCGGCAACATAATAAATACAGTTTCTACAGTCAACGAGACAACCGCGCCGCGGCGACGCGTTTCCACAAAAAAATTTTTTTTTAAATTTTGGAGGAGCATATACACTCCCCCGGGGGGGGGGTTTATATGCTCCCCCGGGGGAGTATATAGACCCCCCCCGGGGGAGTATATAGACCCCCCGGGGGAGTATATAGACCCCCCCGGGGGAGTATATAGACCCCCCCCGGGGGGGTTTATTTATGGCAAACCGATGCACGGATGGGTGCGATTTTTTGTATTGAGTGGTACATTCTTCTCTTATATATTCTTGGTTGTATTAAATTATGAATAGAACGGAAGGAATTTCTCAAAAATAATATAGAAACACATTAAAAAAATCAGGTTATTTTCTTGGCAGAGGGATGCAGTCATTTAGTAAATATAGTAAATATCAATGTCAATGGGGTTTCCTCAACCAACCCACCACTTACTACGATATAGAGTACCAATGATTCAAAAAATTGTGAAAGTAAATTAATATTAAAACAAAGTAAAAATTTCAGGTTATTTTCTTTGGCGGAGGGATGAATTCACAAGAAGTACGTAGTAAACAATGCGGGCTGGAGTAATATAACTCGCAATTGACAAGGTTTGAACTATCAATAAACCGGTACAGTAATTTCTCAAAGATTATTGAAATGCAGTAAAAAAACTTAGGTTATTTTCTTGGCGGAGGAATGCAGTTAGATATGAAACATCAAAAATAGTCAAGGGTTGTTGTAGAATTATACCATTCCTTAACTTTTTTAACGCATTGTTTATTCTTAAAGTTGATAACTTTGTGTTATGCAATCGTTTTTTGTGTTTTTTAGGCTTTTGCGTTTTTTTAAAGCCTAAAAGGTGGCCGAAATTAAGGCGGATTTTATTTTTTTGTGATTTTTAGATTAAAAATATAAAAAATCCAATAGAGTGGAATAAAATTTTTACCAAACTTTCTTTAAAGTTGGCTGGCTGTAACAAAAGCCATTTTATGTTAAAATATTTTTTCACAATAAAAAAAATCAACAAAAAAACACGTGTTATATGTTATTAAAACTTTTTTAAAGGTTTTAAAATAATTATTGTAAGTCTTGCTAATAGCTATAAAAGTTTGCAAACGGGAAAAACTAAGTTATATGTACCAAGAACAATACCCAAGGATAAATGTGCAACATTTAAAAAATTTTATTGTTCGTTTCAGCAATAGTTATAGCCATTTTTTTCTCGGTGGCCGAAGTTAATGGCACGCACCTTAATTTCGGCCACTATAAAAAAGTTTAAACCTCTGCTGATTTTTAAGTGTAACAGAAATATTTTAATTTTGCACTGGAATAGCAAAAATAGGTGTCGTTTGATTTTTAGACCAACTCTTGACTCGATTGAAAAGAACCAGAAAAAAACTTATCCAAAAAAATAAAAAAGTGGCCGAAATTAAGTCAGCTACCCTAATTTTAAGTAATTGGTGAGCTTTAATTACTATTATTAAAACTGCATTAAAATAGGGCAAAAGAATGTTATTTCGAGGTATTTATTCCAATGCATCCTATATAAGGATTTTAAAATTTGAAAATTTATAAGAAAAACGACTGTAAAAAGTCACCACTGTAAAAAATGTAGGTTTTGCACCAATATTTTTAGACAACGTTAGAAGCCCTACCGTGTTCTGCAAGGCAATGTCAGATTTATTGACGACAACATTAAGTTTACCGCGAAAAAAAAGTATCGTCCTGCCCAGGAAAAATATATTTTCTCACTTAGAAGTTCCAAAAATATTAGTCTATAAAATGTAAAATGTTTTAAAAAAGTTTATGTTTATGTCTGAACGATTAAAAAGCCAAATATTTGTGGAAATAAATTGTTTGAATTTAAAAAAAATATGTTTATGTCTAAACGATTAAAAAGCAAATATTTGTGAAAATAAATTGTTTGCATTGCAATAAATTAGGTTTAGGCTTCGATTTTATTATACATTCGGTTTTTCTAATTAAGATTATGTGATAATAAAAACAGATAAAAACGTCTGAATGGACGGAAACCATTAAAATGCTGTTCATTTTTCACATAAAAAACCCCGACTGATGGACAATTTTAACTTATCTGCAAAAACCATTGATATAAAAAGTTCGATTTAAAAAAATCAACAGGGAAGTAAGCAAGTTTTTTGATGATTATTATGATTTTACTTTCTGCATTATTAGTTATAACCTTAAATTTAAAAAACAAAATAAAATGCAAAGCCAAAAATTTTGTATTTTTACGTCTGTATCTCCTTCTCTCCCCACTGAATTATTTTGAAAACCCCAAATTGACTTAATAAAACAGGTTGTATATCAATAATTTACAAATTCCATTCCACGCGATTTGTAAAATAGGATTCCCATAAAAACTTACTTTTTGTTGATAGGAGGCTTAAGACTGCAATTATAGTAAAAGAAAACGTAAAAAAATTAAATGCTATTAAGTTTATGACCGTATCGCATGCATAGCAAAGTTTTCAGACAGATTTGCTAAAATAAAATCGCGTAATCAATCTTTTTTAATAGTTGGTAACAATAAAAATAAATCAATAAATTGTTTTTGCCACTTTATCCCTTATATTAAAGCAAAGATGACGAAAAAAACACTGTTTAAGAATTTATACTAAAAAATTAGGATGATTATTATAAACTTCTTATCATATGCACCCCATTCACAGAACAACTGCATAAGTCAGAGCAGATTTTTTAATTAATAAGAAACATCGAAATGCTATAGTTTTTTAAGTTTCTCGTTATCTCGCTAATTTCATTGATCTAAATTATTATTTGCTTTTCTGACTTTCCCCAAGAAATTATTTGCACTAGTTTTATTTTAACTCCTATTATCATGGTAGTCTCAATGTATCAGGTTCATTAATTACCTGTTTATAAATTTTGAATGAGAAATTTGAATAAGAAAACTGTGTAAATGAACATTGTTATTGCTTTTTACAAAAAAAATATGAAAAAAATGAGTGGTCATTCATTTGCTAACCATGTTTAGATAAGAGTCCAAGCTATGCACTGGTATACTTCAGTATATACTTTAAAAACGGAATGGACGGTAACAAATAGTGTCTCTGTCTCCGTATTTTAAACTAACCTAAATAATATTTACTCTTTTTTCTACGATTTATGTAAGTATGGTCCTACCTAGCATAACAAAATTTTGGGTTAGCAGTCCTTCCACGAAATCAAACTTCGTTATAAAATAAATAATATTTACCAATTTTTTTCAGAAACTGGAAATTTAACAATAGCATTAAAACCATTTTAAGTATTTTTGTCACTTTTGTGACGACTCATAACTAAAGGCGAGATAAAATGATGATTTTTGGAGACAGAGAAAAATACCAATACCGGGATTCGAACCCGGGTCCCCTTTCCTTGAATTCTAAGCCCGTTCTTCTTAGTCCGGCGTGCCACCACTGCACCATAAGGGCTTACTATCCAGGTTTGTGATTTAAATTTCGGCGTCTCTTATACTCGTCAGTTGTTGTGAGTCATCCTTTCACGTCACACTAGGCAGGCCCATCCATACTTTACAGACAGGATTTTCAACCACGCAAGGTAATTTTCCATTTTTTATTGGTTTGATATCACAAATATTAAAATTGCATTTAAATTAACATTAATCTATAGACACCTTGCACTGGAACTTAGTTTATATATGAAGTAGGTATGAAATAAGCTAGCGAATCACCATAATGGATAATTACCGTATCTCCTACTTATTTTTCGTAGTATGCAGTTCAACCGATCGAAATTTTGCGCCATTTCGATCGGTTGATCTGCATACTACGAAAGATAAGTAGGAGATACGGTAATTATCCATTATGGTGATTCGCTAGCTTATTGCATACTTCATGTATAAACTGAGTTCCAGTGCAAGGTGCCTATATATAAATAGACGTAATGTATGTGTGTGTGTGTGTGTGTGTGTGTGTGTGTGTGTGTGTGTGTGTGTGTGTGTGCGTGTGCGTGTGCTTGTGTGTGTGTGTGTGTGTGTGTGTGTGTGTGTGTGTGTGTGTGTGTGTGTGTGTGTGTGTGTGTGTGTGTGTGTGTGTGTGTGTGTGTGTGTGTGTGTGTGGTGTGCGTGTGTGTGCGTGCGTGCGCGTGCGTGCGTGCGTACGTGTGTGTGCTGTGTGTGTGTGTGTGCGTGCGTGCGTGCGTTCGTGCGTGTGTGTGTGTGTGTGCGTGCGTGCGTGCGTGCGTTCGTGCGTGTGTGTGTGTGTGTGTGTGTGTGTGTGTGTGTCTTTCTGTCTGTCTGTCTGTGTGTTCCCTAATTCCTCCCCAACCACCCAACGTATTAGGTTGAATGAGGTATCATTGGAAAGCTTATACCTTGAGGAATGCCGTAAGAAGGTTGAAATTTTGAAAAATTTTACATGGACATCTTTAGATTAAACAACGGATTTTCACCAGAAAGGGGACCCTATAGATTTTTGAAGTTAAAAATTTTTTGTCTTCGAGTTGGCTCAAACTTATTGGTAAGAATAATTAGCCAATATAAATTCAGAATATAATGTTTTTTGGAAAAGTGAACATGGACATCTTTATGCTGGAAACGTTTTTTCACTAAAAGGGGGAATGTCTTTTCTCCGCAACCACAAAAAGGATTGGGCTAAATGAGATATCATTGCAAAGCTTAACTTCAAAGGAATGCTATAAAAGAATTGAAATTAAAAAAATCGCATGGAAATCTTTAGGTTGGACAACGCATTTTCACGAAAAGGGGCTCTATGGACTTTGAAAGTTGAAAAAATGTTTGTCTTTGAATTGGCTCAAACTTATTGGTTTAAGTAATTAGTCAATGGAGGTGTCTGGAAATTTCGTCTTCTACATCTCGTCTTTCAACATCTCGTCTTCTACATCTCGTCTTCGGAAAACTCGTCTTTTAAACATCTCGTCTTCGGAAAACTCGTCTTTTGAATGCGATTTTGTAAACGTACTTTCAAAAATGCGAGTTTCGACCCAAATGATAAAATTTTCTTTGATTTTTGGGTTTTGCTTAGGCTTAGGAAAAAAAATAAGGTTTTTACTATTCAGTTTAAAAAGCATCATTAAATACAAATTTACAATGATAAAGTTTTGCTTGATTTTTAGGTTTTGCTTAGGCTTAGGTTTTCAGTTTTTTGAATAAATCATTTAATAAAAGTTTATCATGATAAAAATTTTAATTGGTTTTTGACTTTTGCTTAGGCTTAGGTAAAAAGGGAAATTTCCGGGAACCGTCAATGGAAGGCCAAAATATTATGTTTCTTTGGAAAAATAAACATGGACATCTAAATACTGGAAAACACATTTTTCGCTAAAACGGGGAGGGACCCTACTCTCCAACCGTAGAACGGATTAGGCTAAATGAGATATCATTGCAAAGCTTATAAATTGGGAAATGTTATAAAGAGATTGAAATTTAAAAAAAATCGCATGGACATCTTTAGACTGAACAACGCATTTTCACTAAATTGAGAAATTTTTTGTCTTTGAATTGGCTTAAACTTATTGGTTAGAGTAATTAGTGTATGGAAAGCCAGAATATTTTTTTTGAATATATGACAAGGGCATCTTAATACTGGAGAAGATATTTTCACTAAAGAGGGAAAGACTCTACTCCCCAATCGCAAAACATATTACGCTAAATGAGATATCATTGCAAATCTCACAGTTTAGAAAATATCATAATGAGTGTTGAATATATAAAATTTAACATGAACATTTACATCTTTATGCTGGACAAGAAATTTTCACAAAAAGGGGGATGGACTTGCCTTTTCAACAACAAAAAAGATTGGGCTAAATAAAGTCTCATTACAAACCTTGCAGTCCAGTGAATATCATAGAAGGGTTGAATTTTGAAAGAAACTTAGCAAATGAATCAAAAAATACAGGAAAAATTATTTGTCAGCCGTATGGCTGACACGGGCTTTTTGTTGTATTTAAATTAACCAAAAATAAATATAAAAAACATTTTTGGAGAAGACCCAATGCGGATTTTCGGTGACCAAACTATATTGGAACCGAAACTGAAAGACCGTTCTGGGTGAAAAACGAACCCATTCGCAATCCACATTGGACCGTGTCCAAAAATTTTATGAATACCACTGTTTATTTTATACATGTTTTTTTAATTAAATAGTCTTTAAACAAATTTAATTTGTTTAATGGTTTTTGTTTGTATGTTCTAACTCCGCTAAAAACATATATAATATACCGAAAAATGTGCAACTCCTAAAAAATTAAGTCAGAGTAGGCCCTTATAATGAGCCTCTCTGTTTAAATAGCACCCTCCATAATAAGGGCATAGTAGCCATTTTAATTCGAATGAATATGCCGTTCGCCTACGTTACATTACACAAATGCAATTAATTAAAACATTTTATTTAATTTGCGCGATACGTGCGTATTTTGTATAAAGTGACGTAGGGGTACGGCATATTTGCTCGAATTAAAATGGCTACTATGCCATTATTATGGAAGGTGCTATTTAAACGGAGAGGCTCATTATAATGGCCTACTCTGACTTAATCTTTTATATAGGAATTACACATTTTTCGGTATATTATATATTTTTGATTCTACCAGGCGCAGGATTGAATAACTCGACGTATAATTTGCAGTATTAGGAATTATTTTACAGCGTAATAATACAAAAATTAATGTGGTGTCTGTGTCATCACTATTATTATGATGATCTAGATTTTGATCTTGTTTAATTTTGATCAAAGGTTGAAAAACAAAAAAATACTAATCTTTTTTTAACATGGTAGATAAAATCCAAATTGAAGATTTATATTGAAGACAAACCAATTGTGCGGTTATTTGCTAAAAATAAAATGAGTTTATGAAGACATGATTTATGGTTATTGGAGCTTAGAAAATTAGATCTGGAACTTGGAGCTAAAAATTAAGAACTTGGAGCCAAGCGTATAAAATCGCTAAAACACATTTCTAAGCCTAATTTCAAACCAAACCCCACCCCAAACAAGCTCAGTTTTTTTTTTTAATTTTCGGCTCCAAGTTTCCAATTTCGCGGCTCCAATATTTAAAAATTTTCAGACGGCTTTAAGTTCTCTGATTTAAAAACCCCGCACACATAATTTTCTGTAAAGCATAAGATTCGTGTGTAAAGGTGGTTTTTCATATACTGCCCAGAACAAATTACTATTTTATTACAAAAATTATTAATTTAAAATTTAATATTTTGGCTTCTTAGTAACAGGACTACAACATTCACAAATTTCAGCTTTTCGGCCTAATAATTGAAGGAGCAATAGTTGGTTCCGGGTTATATAATAATTTTATTTCTGAACATGCTTTTTTAAAATAAAGCTCACGAATGTCCTTCTCGATCGTTAACAGTCCAAAAAACATTTTTTTAGAAATCCGTAATTTACGTGTTCAAAGTTTAAAATAATGTAGTAATATGAAAAACAAAATAAACAAAAGATACAAGTTCCCTATATTTTTAGTGAAATAATTGTTTTTAAAGCAACGAACACACATAGCGGGCAAATGAAAATATAATTAAGTGAAAGATTCACCTTGTTCAGAGTTTTTTAATGAAGTCACGAAAAAAATATCTAGCAATTTGTTGTAAACGTCAAAAGGGGTGGCGCACATAGGAAAAGAACCCCTGGCACTGCTGACATGTCTTAACGATAGACATCGTAAAAAGTTTAAGCAACTGTTCAACAAACTGCCAATCATCAAAAAATAATTCCCAATCTGGGGAGCGAGAAACAGGGAAACACTAGCGAAAAAAATTGTGCTTTTGACAATTATTTTAATTATGTTGGAAAAAGTTAATTTCGCAACAAATATCGCTACTCATATCATACTCATCCATCTCGCTCATTATTTTAAATATAAGCTATAAAAAATCAGAATAAGAATAGGTCAAACGCATATATAGAATTAAAATCAGGATAAAGTAATCAGTTTGGACCAATTAAAATATCTGATTTAGAAGAAAAAGAGCAGAATGAGGAGGAGGAGGAAGAGGAGAAAGAAGACAAGACAGAAGTAAAGTGAAAAAGGGAAGAAAAAAGTAAAAAAGAAATACATCTTGCGAACAATGCTTATACAAAAACATTGTTCTTACATTTTGAAAGTAAGAATAAAGACGAGTATTTCAATTAATCTAATCATGTAGTGTTTTAAACTATGGTTTCCTTTATACCAGACCTAAATTAATGCCTATTTTGTCAAAAAGGTCACAAAAACAATATAATATAAATCAGATACTTTAACCAAAAGCATAAAATTAACTTTCTGAAAAAAAGTAAAACGAATTGTTGGGATTATGAGTTTACTGCTATTAGCGAAGGAACTTGGAGCTGGAAGTTAGAGCCAAAAATAAGGAACTTGGAGCCGTAAGTTAACACCGTTAAAACGTTTTCCTAAGCCTAAGCGAAGCCTAAATCTAAGCCTAAACCAATTTTTTCTTAAAGGCTCCAAGTTCCCATAGCTCATGGCTCCAAGTTTCCAAAAATTTCTGATGGCTCCAAGTTCTCTGCTTATGACTCTAAAAACCCTGTACCCTGCCATTAACAATTTTCCAACTGTCTTTCGAAGTAATTTTTGTGATGGCTGACCAGCTAAAACTTTTTAGCCAGCTAAATTATATCTGGCTGACGCTGAAAATTAGAATGCAGACATGAGGAGACCAATTAAAATTGTGCGGTAATGACGTTTTTTTAAAAAAAAACAAATAAGAACGCAGAACTTTTTTTAATTCCACCTTTTCATTAAAATATACATAAATCAACCAACTTCAGCCCTTAAAAAATTTGCATTTATGTTCCAAATTAAGTAATTTGATAAATAATTATTAAAGTACAGTTTTTAATCTTTGTTATTAATCCGCTTTAGTGAAAAATTTTGAATGTTTTTGTTGTTAAATAGTCGATTCAATACTGTAAATATCGCGGTCAGCTAGATTTTATTTGCCTAAAACAGTATAAAAACTTTTTTTTTAAATTTCTAGTGAGCAAAAAATTTTTTGAGGATCAGGTTTTGTCACTGTATTATGGCCGAAGTGGTGGCTTCATAGAAAAACAATATTATTGGTGATTATTTTAACAATAGGCAAGTCTGAGCTTATGCCGCGGTATTCCTCTCGTGTAAATACCCGCTTTTTAGCCGGATATAACTGCTTACAGTTAAAATTATTCCACCAGTGCACTGAAATTTTAACAAAATTTGTGTAATTGCGCTTTATCGTCAAAAGAAACCGGCTTAGGCGCCCTAAAATTGACCCAAACCCTGCCAATTTAAAGAGGGCTCGGATAAATCATCTTAGGAGAGTTGGGTAAAAAAACCGTCCTGACGACGTAAGTAGGATTATTTATTTAATTTATATATGAAAATAAGGTGCAACATTATCTTGGTGCTAGAATCGCATCTGCACGTATATTTGTTTATTGGTTTTTTATACTGTTTTTGATGTAGGTTTGGTAACTTCCCTGAACATCCTCATACGTGATAAATATTATACTTTAGGCAGTACGGTTTGAACTTTTCAATAATGTCAGTTGTTTGTCATTTTTTTGCAATTTGCTGCCGTACATGGCAGCAAATTGTTTTACTTCTGGTGTGAAGTAGGATTTTCTTTAATTTAATATATAGTATGATATATGTTTGCTTTGTTGTTATTATTATTATGTCTGGGACGCGGCATACAATACTTGTTTTGTGTCTTAGTGTTGGCGAATGATGAAAAGCTGACATTGCGGCTTTTCAAGACGCAAGATCAATCAAGACAAAAAAGTCTAGTATTGAACAAAATCGTTCATTCGCTTTTGAGATGCATTTTACTCACAAATAGTCAAAAAGTTTAAATTCGCAGTCTAATCGCTAAGCAAATGACAGTTAATTACCGTCTTACATGTGAGGCAAAGGTTGTATATAATTAAAACCCAGTGTGTTTGAACACAACTTACACAAATTAGTTTATTACAAGTAAAATTGTAATTTCTGCTTTAAGGAAAAGGAACACTCTATAGAGGTTAAGCCAAAATGATATTGATAACAAGAGCAAAACACGAATTTAGGATTTTTTTAATTTAAAAAAGTGTCAATGGTAAAAAAAATTTATTTGAAAATTTAGCTACCCAGGGCGGAAAACTATATCGCGGTTTTCATTACCAACTTTAACTCCATTTGAGTAACTCGATTTGTCTGTCTTTTATTAATGGGGCGAATCGGAAGAGCTGACATGACGCGGAGCGGTGGTTGCGAGAGAAAAAGAGGCTTTCAGCAGTTTTATACTGAACACCCGTGTTCTGAATGCAATCTTATTGTTCCCTGGGGCAGTTTCGCTTTCCAAACTCCACCCAGTACTTTTTAATTGAATGCACTGATACGTTAGCTAATTTCATACGGAATCCAAACTATCAAGAAAAACCCATAAAATCCTCTTCACGAGTGTTAATTTCCCATCTATTTATTCAAAGGAGAAAAAAATCCACAAAACAATTAGGTGTATAGGTCACCGAAAAAATTTTTTAGACAGTTTTTGCAAACAATACAAATCACTACACATATTCTGTATATTGCCATCCAGCTGGTTTTTCAAAAATAATTAATTGTTCTAATTATATATTAGAATTTAAAAAAAACTGGATAGGTAAATAAAGATTGAATATTGGTTATAAGAAAACCAGAACAAAAACACTTTGTTTTTTGTTTGAAACAACAAAAATTAGTTTTTGTTTAAAAAAGATTTTATTGATGCTTTATATAAACAAAACATTTGCGTAAGTTTTTTTGTGTAACAAATGAGTAAGGACTCTGATGCATAGTGTTTAAGCTTTTGAAACTTGCGGTTTTTCTAATCTTTTTTTAAATCCAGAAAAAGATTTTTTTTAAATAAGTTGTAAACACCGAGTTTTAAGTTTTTAAAAAAATAAAAAAGGATCACAGTCACGAATCAAATTCCAACGGCGCCCGCAACAAAATCCTCCTTTAATACTTGGCCGATCGGGCTGAAATTTGAGAATGATGTAGCGTTGGTGCCAAGAAACTTTACATACCAATTTTAAAGTGGATATGTTTTGTATTAAAGGAGTAGTCCATTCCAGGCGCCATAAAACACGTGGTGAGAACGGACTGCTCCTTTAATACAAAACATATGAAACTCAAAATTAGAATGCAAGCTTGTGGGCACCAACGCCACATTGTACATCATTTTCAAATTTCATCCGATCGGCAAAATATTAAAGGAGTATGTAGTTCATTTCGGGCACCATAGGAGTTTGATTCGTGATAGTGCTCCTTTAATAGCCGATTATACTATTATTAATTAAGGGTGGCTCAGGAGCGCAACCAATAAATTTTTCGAGTAGCACCAACCATAATTATATAGAATGTTAAAAACTTTGTTCAAAAAACAAGCAATATCGCTGTTTCATGAAAGTATATTTTTAAAATATAAAAATTACACTTCTAAGCTTTAAAACATCAATATCTTATGTTTTATTATAGCCGATACTAGTTATTAAAGTTTATTTTATACGTAATCAGTTTAATTGACAATTTTAATATTGTCAATAATAACATGTTTTCATTATATTAAAAACTCTAGAATTTTGATAAAAAATAATGCAAAAATCTGCCGAAATCTCTACTTATACTCTTTATTTTACACCGTAAAATATATTTCAACATATGCGGTGGCAATAATAATGAAAACAAAAAGTACGTAAGAATTATAAATTATACTCGACGTAAGATTGGTCGCTTTTCATAGAGCAAAGGTTAAGTTTACGAATTTATTTTTGCAGTTGAAGAGAAGCCCCACAGATAATTTAAAAATCTATTGCAGATCGTATTGTAATGTTTTTATAAATTTATCAAGTTAACGGAAATCATATTATTAAAATTGAAAATAAAACCTCTGAATCATTATGAAACAAAATAATAAGTATTACAAAAATGTGCACGTGCATCTCAAGGTAATACGCGGCAAAACTTCACGAAATCAAAATGGTTTAATAAAAAAATTAGTTTAAATAAAAAAAAGGAAACTCGGGGTTAAAGGTGCGGTATAGGGTAGTGCATTTAATTTCGGCACTTTTCCCAATTGGGCATTTTTGATTTTGGACTATATCTTTGGTAATCCTGGACGGAATACGACGTTTGATAGCTCAAATAAAAGCTAATTATATGTAGATGACTGTCGTGAGCTTTTTATTTGTTATGTTATGATATTTTTATGTGAAATTGTGTGATTTATAATTTAAAAAAATTGTTACTCGTTTTCAGAACATGGGCATTTCATGATTACGCAATAAATTGGTTTAAAAATTAAACTGTCCTGGTAAAATTTAGTCTATTTTCTAAATTTTTAGTCCCCGTGGTTCTACGTTGCGTCTGTGATGAGCAGTCGTTATAAAATAAAATAGTGTAATTTCGGCACACTATTGCTGTAGGTAAAAACGGGTTCAATTTAGTGGTCGGGTGTTAAATTGTGATTGTAATTAGTTAAAAGACAACGTTGAAATGTGTAGGAGTCATAGCACTGCACTTAAACTCGATTAAGGGTTTTTTTTTAAAAAGTGCCGAAATTAAATGCACTTTTTTCCCAAATTTTCCTTATTTTAATATCATTTGGCATTTTAGCTGTAACTTTTTGCCAGTTACACCTTGAACAACAAGTAAAAGCTTAAATTAAAGAAAACTGTCTGGAGATAATGATAGGCTTTTAAATTTTTGAAAATAATAATTTTTTGACTGAGAAACAATCGATTGTTTGTAAAGTGCCGAAATTAAATGCATACATTTAATTTCGGCACTTTTCTATTTTTTTAAAAACTGATTTAATTAAGTAAAAAAACAACTTTCGTACAATGAATTTTTTATGACGCAACGCAGTATTGTAAAAGCTTTAAAATGAGCTATCAAACATGAAAATCAGGCCATACAGTGAAATGTTACATTGGAAAAACGAAAAAGTGCCGAAATTAAATGCACTACCCTACTAAATCATGGCACTTTTTTTTTCACTTGAATTTTGGTATCAATCGATGCGTCAGGTTTCACTGAGTAAAAAATTGTATTACAAAAAAAATTAATTTTCAGCGGTTGTCCAGATGTTAACAAGAATATTGCTTGGTTATTTCAGATATTTTTTGTTTTTTACCCAACACCAGCCACGGTGTGTTTTGTTTGCTTACGTTGGATTTTGCAAACGCATTCTTTCTCGTAAAAATTCAAATGTATTTAAGATATTTTATATGTAAATTTTGCTATAAAAAGATGCAAAATTTTTAATTATACTAATTTCTGTGTCTTTTTATTTATTATATTGCAGTTATAATGTTTTATTTTAAATAAACTATTTGATGTATTTTGAGTTCAGTTCAATATTGGCAGGGTTCTTTTAATATCTCATCGGACATACATATTTAAGCCCGGTTCACACAGAGGTGGCAATTCCACCGGTGGGAATGCCACCGCCATCGGTGGGAATGCCACCGGTGACATTGCCACCGTTAGGTTCACACTGGGGTGACATTGCCACCGCTAAAGAGCATTTCCTTCGCATGTAGAGCTAAGAAAATGTCGGTAACTTTTTTTATTTTTACTCTTTTTTTTACTTTTTTACTCTTTTTCATTATTTCCAAGCTATTTGCCTGGTTAATTCTGTCCATGTGTGTTTTTCTCGATTGTAATAAAGTTCCGGACGGTTCCGAACTTGATCAGAAGTTCATCCGAATCAGTAGCCATATTTTTGTTTCTAAAAAGTGGTCGAAGAAACATTAACGAACTTTTTCTTTTTAATTAATATAGGAAAGATATTCTTGATATAAGTAAACGATTTTGTTTTTTAGATTTTTTTAATGATCCTGTTTTTAGATTGTTTACTCTTTTAACCTAAAGCCGCGCAATAAATTATATTAGAAACTGTGCAGCAGAAAAATTTGCAAATCTTTTATTAATGCATAAAAAATTGCAAATTCATATTCAAGTATTTTTCCATGCTATGTATGTACCTGTGTTTAAAATTCGTAAAAACTATAGTCTATACAAAAATGATGTGGACTGGCGACAAAACTCGAACTTTGAAATGTTATATATCCATAACGAAAGTTAGAATATGTGCGGGACATATATGGGAGCATAGCTTAAACTCTTGGTTTTCTTTTGAAAAAGTTAGGAAAAAATGTTTTTTGATGGCGTCATCACTACCACCGATGCGGTAAAAAAACCTGGTCCCAAAAAAAACAAAAACTTTTTTATTAGCACGAGATACGAAACGCCGCTTGGTATGCTGTTAAAACATACTTTTTTGAGTTTTTTCTGAAAGTTTGAGCGAAATCGGCTCGCTCAAATTGTTTTTATAATGCGTTGAATGCGCGCGGTGTTCGCGATTTTCCGCGAATTTTTGCCACGCTAATACACTGTACGAATTATTTAATTTGTTTAGCTTCCTGCTTGAAGCAAAAATATATAATATAACGAAAAATGTGCAACTCCAATATAAAAAAGTACGGAAAAGGTGGCCTTTATAATGAGCCTCTCCATTTAAATGACACTCTCCATAATAATGGCAAAGTAGCCATTTTAATGCGGGAAAATATGCTGTTCCCCTACGTTATTCAGCACAAATGTGCGCGGATCAATAAAAATATTTTATTTCATTTGCGGGATGCGTGCGCATTTAGTGTAAAGTGACGTAGACGAACGGCATATTACTTTGAATTAAAAGGCCATTATTATGGAGAGAGGGTGCCATTTAAATGGAGAGGCTCATTATAAAGGCCACCTTTTCCGTACTTTTTTATATAGGAGTTGCACATTTTTCGTTATATTATATATTTTTGCTTGAAGTGTGTAAAATATTGATCATATTGTTATATAGTACATAAATTTCCGCCAATTTTTATTCCTTACTTTTGACCTAAAATTTTTATTTGGGGGTTGACCCCCCTGGGGCTTTCCGCCAATTTTTATTCCTTACTTTTGACCTAAAATTTTTATTTGGGGTTTGACCCCCCTGGGGCTAGGGGGCCAAACACGAATGCCGAAAATTTTTTCAAAATTTTTTTTCAAAACCATCAAAAATTCAAAACTTATCACATATGACGAATTTTGATATATCGTTTGTGTAAAAAAACATAATATTAAGCTTACAATAAGCTGTCAAAAATGACGAATTTGAAATTTGGAAGGATTCCAAGCCCGTATGCTGGCAGCAGCAAACCTTTCAATTAAAAAGTTTTACAAAAATAATAAACTTTAAAAGGTTAGTTTTAAATTTTTTAATTTATTTTTTATTTAAAATATTAGAAAATGGTACAAAGAACCCCATGAAAACGCAACATAAATTTTCGTTAAAATTACAAAATACGTCATGCAAATTTTTGTTATTACGTCATAATTGATGATTTTTATTGGCTCTTCCCCAATAAAAAGACACAATTCAGACCGATCGCGGATTCAAATGTTTTACAGGAAAAATAGCATCACTTTAAAAAATTACATTGGGATATTGGCAAAAGTTGAGAGACATAGTTATTAGAAATTTGTTTTTGTGTTGAGAAACGGGCAAACATGTTGGCAAGTAAGAAAACACTTAAAAAAGAGCTTTTTTAGCTGCGATATTTGGCAATTTTTTAGTAAGATTTTAACTTTAAAAATATGTTTTTCTAACAAAATAATCTGGAAATTCGAAAAAAAAAACTTTTAAGGCTTATTTTTTAAAAAAAAGTTTTTAATTTAAAGTATTGCTGCTGCCAGCATACGGGCTTGGAATGCTTCCAAATTTTAAATTCGTCATTTTTGACAGCTTATTGTAAGCTTAATATAACGGTTTTTTACACAAATTATATATCAAAATTCGTCTTATGTGACATATTTTACATTTTTGATGGTTTGGAAAAAAAATGTTGAAAAAATTTTTTAGGCATTCGTGTTTGGCCCCCCTAGCCCCAGGGGAGTCAACCCCCAAAGAAAAATTTTTAGGTCAAAAGTAAGGAATAAAAATTGGCGGGCATTTAATATATAACAATTGGATCAATATCGTACACACTTCGATCAGGAAGCAAAACAAAATAAATAATTCGGGCAGTGTATTAGCGAAAAATCGCGAAAACCGCGCGCATTCAACGCATTATAAAAAAAATTTGGGCGAGCCGATTTCGCTCAAACTTTCAGAAAAAACTCAGAAAAGTATGTTTTAACAGCATACCAATCGGCATTTTTTTATCTCGTACTAATAAAAAAGTTTTGTTTTTTTGGGACCAGGTTTTTTTCACCGCACCGGCTGTAGTGATGACGTCATTGAAAAAGATTTTTTCTAACCTTTTCAAAGGATAGCCAAGAGTCTAAGCTATGCTCCCATATATGTCCCGCATATATTTTAACGTTCGTTATGGATATATAACATTTCAAAGTTCCAGTTTTGTCGCCAGTCCCCATCATTTTTGTATGGACTATACTTAAAAAAATTTTTTTTTTCATAGAAGATCATTTGTTTTTGTTTGTTTTGATAAACACGATTTTGCTATATAATTTTTTTCATTTATGCAATTTAACGCGTTTTCACTAGTTTTTCTATTTACACCGCAATATTGTTTGCCGGTTTCGCTTATACAATGAAAGCGTTTATGTAAAAACCGTAATATTTTCATTGATTTTTTTAACAATGCGCGCGTTCCCATGCGTTTTTTTTTCTTGAGAGAGCTGTCACCGATGACGGAGTCGTGGATCGAACAAAACAGTGGTGGCAATGCCACCGCGAGGTGGCATTGCCATCTCAGTGTGAACACGTCATATGTTTAATGTTGGACACATGTTTAATGTTGTTTAATTTTTCTATTTTAAATTAATACTGTTTTGTTTAAAAACCAATCATTTATTTGTCTCTTTTATATTTACTCTTATTTCTTATCCTTCTGGTATTTTGCCACAAACATATTTGTTGTTTTTTTTTATTTATATAACACGAAAGGTTTTTCGATTGTATATAAATTTGACTCTTACACAAAATCATGCTGTCTCAGTAATGTGGATTAAAATAAAAATTTATAAAAATAAAAATATTTGAGGTATTCTTTTAATTTTGCAGTTTTATATTTATTTATCCTGTATTTGAAAGTTCAGTTCTTCTTTATCCGCTTCAGCGAAATTTTGATTTGATATACCAGTAGTAGTTTCAAGTGGGACATTTGAATCCCCATAAGGGTTAACCAATGCCATCACACTGTTATTAACCGCTGCTAATTCAGACTGCAGAGTGTTCAACGCCATTGAAGACCATTCGGAAAATCCTTGATGGTTTTGTTGCACCTAAAATAAATGTCAGCGACATGCGGTAATAATTGATAATACTAAAAAGTTCAGAGAGGAATGAAAAAATTTCATTGTTTACCCAAATTCGTGACATCTGGAAAATTAACCAATCTTACGTAATAAATATTTTGATTACGGTTTTGTTTAATTTGCATAAGCATGGGTTGCTCGCACGTTCAATAAGATGAATGGTACGCAGGAGCGTAAGCAGGAATGGTTGATTGGGGGGCGGAGCGAGAAAGAGGGGGGCACAATTGTCATCATTAAAAAAAGTTCTAAACGGGGGGGTCCGAGGCGGCAGAATCCCCCCCCCCAAACATGGTGGGTCTGGGGCCCTTAGCCCCCAGAAAATTTTTTTGAAAATAGAGCCAAAAACTGCTATTAGAAACCTTATTTAAAACTTTAAATTTAGTAGCTGGCTTTATATTTAAACAAACAAAGAAATTCCTGTGGGTGGTAATTGTTCACCACATTTAGCAGATCTTACACTGTTCTTCCTGGAGTTCACATATTTAAAAAATCCTGCTAATAGAACACAAAAATATTTATTATATAATACAGGCAGATATGTAGACGATCTTATTAACATTAATTATAAGGAATTTCTAAAGGTGTGTAATAAAATATATCCTCCATCATTACTTTTGTCTGCTACAACAGTGTCTAACAATGTGTGTAATTATTTGGATATTAATGTCAATATCCCTGAGAGTTTAATTAAAACCTCTGTGTATAACAAAACAGATAGTTTCAATTTTAATGTGGTGAGATATATCCATAACTCAAGTAATGTTACTAGTAGATTAGAATTACAAGTGTTTTACTCTCAATTAATTAGATGCGCAAAAATTTGTAATAATAAACATTCTTTCATGGAAAAAGGAAGAGAATTGACAAGAGATTTTTTAAATTTGGGTTATATATATATATATATATTTATTACGTGAAATTTGTATTTTATTTTAACCGTGTAATTCTGCATATATATACAATTTCTAATTTTGAAGAATTTGCAAAGACAATATCAATATACCAGAATTTTTACAACGTGCTTTAATTATTTATTTCGTTATTTATTTCAGTGCATGTTTATATTTAGTGTTATTATGTATTAATTTAATTATAAAATTTATGCAAAGCCTAATAGATTTTTGGCCACAGTAATATCAGGTCAGTCATTTTTGATTTCGGGGAGTCATGAATCCTTTGGGGTTAAAAATGATTGATTTGGTATGGCTTATTTTGGTGTGTAAAACAATTCTATTTGGTTTTCTTTTTTTCTTTTTTTTTGGGTGCATGCAATTTCAGTGCGGTTATTTACTTGCTTCTGTATGTTCATGTCGTTTGACAAAATAAATAAAAATAAAATAAAAATAAAATATCCAATTATGAGTTTGACAACTTTTTGAGTTGTTGACTTTCTTCTTTGTGTTATTTACATTATTAATTTGCCAGGCACCCCTTTTGTTATGTTGTTATGTTTTTATTATTTTTTATCTCGTTTCATATATAATGTTACATGTTCTAACTACTACTACTATACATCATTGTAACATAAAATTATTTCTAGTTGCACTTTAGCCATACCCTTTGCATTTCTTTCTAAAGCATCTTATATTAAAGTTTAAATTTTTAATTGAATGTTTAGTAGTCATTGTATTTGTCCCGTTTGCTCAAAAAAGGTGTAGGACATTATATGTTATGTTTATGTTATTTATTTACTCTTATTAATAATTGTTATATATGGTATGTATATCAATTAAAACACAAACAAAAATGAAATTTATATATATATATATATATATATATATATATATATATATATATATATATATATATATATATATATATATATATATATATATATATATATATATATATATATATATATATTACGTGGAATTTGTATTTTATTTTAACCCTGTAATTCTGCATATATTTGAACTTTAGCCATACCCTTTGCTAGTGCTAGTTGAACTTTAGCCATACCCTTTGCATTTCTTTCTAAAGCATCTTATATTAAAGTTTAAATTTTTAATTGAATGTTTAGTAGTCAGTGTATTTGTCCCGTTTGCTCAAAAAAGGTGTAGGACTGATGAGGGAATTTTTAATTGAATGTTTATTAGTCATTGTATTTGTCCTGTTTGCTCAAAAAAGGTGTGGGACTGATGAGAGCTTCCTAATTTGGGCTGGCATTTATGGTATTCTATTTAAAAGCCCAAAACCAAAATGCATAGTCTAGTAACCACGATAGTTTTATGTAGGAATGCACCTATGATGCGAGCCTGTTTAGATATATATATATATATAAATTATATTGTTTATATTATTTATTTACTCTTATTAATAATTTTTATATATGGTATGTATATCAATTAAAACATTAACAAAAATGAAATTTTTATATAATATATATATATCAGGCGCTTATATAGGATTTTGCCGAGGGGGGTCTGTCAATGTCTCGGGGGATGTTACGGCGCGAAGCGCCGTAACTGTGTCGTGTAGCGGCACAAATCCGACGCAAAGCGTCGGCCGGGGGGTCTGGGGGTGGGTGTCCCCCAGCCGCCGGAGGTGAAAATTTTTTAAATATACAATTAAAACTTGCTTAAAAATTGTCTCCAGCCAATCATATAAGCATAGATTTACTTTTTACTAATTCCTAAACCAAATGTTTATTACATAAATAACAGCATGAAGTCAACGCGGAGCGTCGAGGGGTTTGGGGGTGGGCGAAAATTTTGAGAAATATGCACTAAAAACTGCTTAAAAATTGTGTCCAGCGAATCATATGGCAAAGTTTTACATGAGTTTGGATAACCTTAAGCTTTATCAATTTGTTTGTTACTGTGGTAGGAGCACCAAGTCGACGCAAGGCGTCGGCCGGGGTGTCTGGGGGGTGTCCCCCCAGCCGCCGGAAACGAAATTTTTTTAAATAAGCACTAAAAACTGCTTAAGAATTGTCTCCAGCCAATCATATAAGCATAGATTTACTCATGTTTTTATAACCTAATTCCTAAACAATTTGTTTGTTACAGCTTTAAATTAGTATGATGTTAAAATTTTGTACTATATCCAAATAAGTTTTTTTTTAATTCTATTAATATTAAGAAACAAACTGATTTATATATAATTGGCTAAATTATTTAAAAATATGCGCGACTGCAATGGGTTTGTAACTTGTAAGCAAAAAGTGCGGTTGAACAAATAAAAAGAAAAAGTTTCACCTTTCCCCAAAACGGGGAAAATTTTTACATTGTGTAATTTTATGCAATAAAGATGCACTACATTTTTATAACCTAAAAATAAAAAAAGTAAAGGAGGGACCCTTGCAAAAATGTAAAAAAAAGTTTAAAAAAGTAAAATGGGGGGTCGGGGGCGACCGCCCCCCCGCCCCCTATATACGCGCTATATATATATATATATATATAGGTATATATATATATATATATATATAGTGCACTTATGTTATATTATGTTATAGTTTTTTATATTTATTTAATAAATTAATAGTTTTTAATTTTTGTTAATTATTTTTATTAATGACTATAGTAGTTTTTAATGGTACTTTCATTCAAAGCTTTGTTTACCTTTATTCCTGTGGTTTCCTTATTTTAAATTTTTTTTGGGTATTTTCACATATCCTAGGGGTCAGTCATAAACTCGTGTTATTATTATTAGTAATTTACTAGTCCATCTATAATCTCTTTGAATTAATATTTTTTATTCGAAAAGCGGGTACCTCAAAGTTCACATCACATTGAATTTATATAGCTTAAAGGAGCACTGTCACAAATCAAATTCCTATAACGCCCGAATCGGACTGCTCCTTTAATACCAAACCTACCTAACTCAACTTTGGTATATAGAGTGCTCCACTACAAGGTTACAACATTTTTAAATTTCAGCTGAATTGGTTCAGTATTGAAGGAGCAGTCCGATTCGGGCGTTATAGGAATTTGATTTGTGACAGTGTTCCTTTAAAAGATTTTTTGTTTACAAAAACATTTTGGAGCTGAATGCTCCTTTTAAGTTTAAGACACTCTCAAAACATATATATTAATTAGAAAATTTTTGTTGGATAGGTAGATCTTTAATAACAAATACAAATTGCTGTAATAATACTAACAGCTATAATTGAGTCCTAATTAGATAAAAAAACATCTCTAAAACTTTTTTTATTTAAATGTTTACAGCGACAAACGTCGAACACTATCAGTAATTTTTTTTAATTCTTTCACGAAACGATGTTTCATATCAATTTTTTTTGTATAGTCAGCACGAATACTTAATAATATCAAGTATATTTTTCGATTGCGGGTCATACTTCTTCTATAGTCTGTTAAAATATGTCGTCTTCAAAAAACGAGTTTTTGGGTGCGATTTTTTTAGAACTGAACTTTAAAAAATGATTTTTTAACAATTTTAATAAACTTAATATCTCTAATTTTTCTAATTTAATGATCAGATAATAAAACTAATATTTTACTATGCATAGTCTATGCATAGTTTAATTCTACTCTATCATCATTTTATTTTTCTTTTCTTTTTATTTTCTTTTTTTTCTTTTCTTTTCTTTTTTTATGAACAACACCAAATTTGCGACTTAATTGCCGTCAACATAAACTATAATTCGTACAAAATATCAACATAGCTATCTGAAATGACTTTAAAGGCTCAAAAAGAGCGCTTATTTAAGTCGGTTTTAAAACTTTTTTCGAATGCATCCAAAGAATCTACAGTTACTTGAGAGGGAGTAAATTGTTCCAAGGTGTAACCACCTTATTTGCAAAAGAAAATTTGCTTGCATTAATTCGACTTTCTTCAACAGCCAGTATAAAGGGATAACCACGGCGGCTGTGGGTTAAACTTAAAAAAATTATTGGCTTGCACATTGTTTAAGCTATGTATAATTTTAAAGCACTCATATAAATAAGTTTTGTCTCTTCGGTTCTTTAATCTTTCTAAACCTAGGTAATCGAGTCTTTGTTCATAACCAACAGGAAACAACTTGCATTTATAAAACAGCCTCCTACTGAAATTTCATGCACTTTTTCCAAAATGTTTATATCTTTTTGTAAATAAGGGTTCCAAACTGCACTAGTGTACTCCAGAATTGGTCTAACATAGGACTTATACGCTCTGAGAAGATTATTTCTAGAGTTTAAATTGAATGTTCTAAAAATTTGTGATGTCACTCTCATTGCTTTTTTTGCTGTGATTTCACAGTGTTAAGAGAATTTCATATCATAAGATATATACACACCTAGGTCACGCACCAATTCTCTAGTTGCAAGTACACTATTACCAAGCTTATATTTACAAATTAACTCTTTGTTATGATTTCGAATATGAAGAACTTCATATTTATGATCTGATAATTGCAACTGCCAGTATTTTTCCTATTGATCTTCAATTTGTTTTATATCATAAATTTTAGTCCATATCATTTGAGGGAGGGGGGCCAAGAGTTCATTTGGGGGGGGGGGGCTGGCCCCCCTGCCCCCTTTTGTTACGCCCTAATGGTACGGTTACTATTTTCTTAAGTTGTTTTTCTACCAAAGAATTAATGAAATTCAACAGTTGCAATTTTCCAAACATCAACAGTTGCAATTTGCAGTTGCAGTTGCACTTACGTGAGACAAAACGACTATATCCCAGTTATTAAATTTGTGATCAAAATAATGGAAATATTAAAATAAAACACACCATTATGGGAAAAATAGATTAAACATATCTCTTAAAGTGTCTTCAATTTTAATGGTTTTTCATAAAACCTTACCCCTGCCCCCAATAGGCCACATCATTTTTTTCGCTAAAATATCTTTACAGTTTCAGGAGATATGACACATCGCGTTTTTTTTCCCAGAATTCTGCACTTGAAAAATTTCTCAATGGGTATAAAAAGTAAAGTTACAAAATATGCATTCAAAGAAAGCGGTTACTTTCTACTTTAATTTGATACCTTGATTGTTAAGCTTAGTATAGTATTTGTCGAAACATTGCGTTTCCCGTAAAAAAACCTTTGATTTTTTTGTTAAAAACATCAAACTACGGCGGTGATTTGATTAAGTTTGTCCAAAATTTTTCCCTACACCTCGTATTTTTAGCGAAAAAATCGCGGGTTTGTTTGTACAGAAAACGCAAAATCTCGAGAAATACTGCCCCAATCTTAACAATCAAGGTATCAAATTAAAAAAATAGCTTTCTTTTAGTAAAAATTTTATAACTTAAAATTTTATACTCATTAAGAAATCTGCCAAGTACAGAATTTCAAAAAAACGCGATTTTTTTTGGGAGGGGGGTCATATTTCCTGAACAACCAAAATGATGAAAAAAATTTTGTGGGCAGGGATAAGGTTTTCACAAAAAATTATCAAAATCAAAGACAAAAAGTTTGACTCGGTTCGGAACCGCATCTTTAAAACTTAAGCAACTATAATATATATTATCTCACTAAAATAGTTAAAAAGCATTTGCGGCTAAGGTAAAGTTTAAACAAATAATCATGGACAAACATTAAGACGACACCTCATACTTGGTTACGTCCAAAAAAACCACAAAAACAATACCTGGGGGAATGCTTGAGTGGAATGTAAGTTGGATTGAGAATGTAAAAGAGAAGAATTTGGAAATGGAGAATCGGGAGAATCCACGCTGAGGGGTGGACTTCCGGAAGCGTCACTGCTAGTTGGATTCCGAATTGATCCTGACACCGAGGCGCTGTCACCAATAGTGGCTAAAACAGTAGCAGAATAGTTTGTACAAAAAATTTGAGCAGTGACGGAAAGTTTAAGAAAATTTATTTTTGAAAAATTTATACGAAAGTTATGTGTATTAACCCGTTCCCCTGGTGGTCTTTTCTCCTGTTACAACCTTGAAACCTTCGGACGACAGAGGTGAAACCTTTGTCTCACGGCGGTGGAATTTTTGTATGACAAAAATGGTACGTAAACCTTACCGCCATAAACTCTTTGAGTGACCTACGTCGTTCTTATGCCATAAATAATTTTTTTTTGCGCGAATAGTGGCCAGTGAGCTAGCAAATTGAAATGATTAAAGCTGTACGGTAGCAATATGCAAATTTTCGCAATATGAAATATCTTACGTAATACACTGTATCCGTGAGAAAAATCTGCATATTGCTACCGTACAGCTTTAACCCTTTCAATTTACTCGCTTACTCACTGAGCACTACTAGCGCAAACATTATCTATGACAGAAGTACGACATAGGTTATACGAAGGTTTTACGGGAACGGTTCCTCGGTTACAAAACCGAGGAAAAGACTATCACGGCAACGGGTTAATGCGTAGCTAAAAAATTAAACGTCACGCAGTGAAATAATTTTTAGTTAACTTGTTTTTCTTAAGAATGTCTACTGGTTTGTTTGACTCTAAGCTTTTTCTTTTGCCATAAACTCTTCGGGTGACCTACGTCGTTCTTATGTCATAAATAATTTTTTATGTGCGAATAGTGGCCAGTGAGCGAGCGAATTGAAATGATTAAATGTGTACGGTAGCAATATTCAAATTTTTTGCAATATGAAATATCTTACGTAATACACTGTATCCGTGAAAAATATTTGCATATTGCTATCGTACAGCGTTAACCATTTCAATTTACGGCCACACAAAAAAGAGAAAATTTTTAAGATTTTCAAAGATGAATTTGCTTAATTCTTCTGGCGCTTTGCTTTGCTTAGTGCATAATTGTTTTAAATATTTTTTTAAACAACAGTAATATTATATATAGTTTATATTTTTTCGTATATTTAGGTAATAATGGTTAATTAATAATATTTTTAACTTTGAGAAATGTAATTTATCATAAAAATTAAAAAAAGGTATATAAAGTTAAATTTTGAACGAAAACCTAGATCCAACCTTTGATAAAATAATTATTTGTTTGTTATCTTAATAAAAATAAAAATTATTGTAAAAACATTTTGAAATTGATCTTTGGTTCTGAAAAGCGCACATAAGCTGTGCAATTTTGAAAACAAAATTATCTTTGTGTTTTACTTTGCCAAACAACACATTGGTTTTTAAAATATGTTAGGTTTGAAAGTGAATAATAATAAGTTATTGCAGCTTTTAAGGGTCAGAATTTTATTTTTAAGGCTTAGAAGTAAAACTAACATTGTAAAAAGTTTGTGACTTTAAAGGAAATATTTTTATAAGTTCGGCCTTATTCATCATTAAAAAAAGTTATATTTTAACTTACCTTTTTTAATTTCTTTTCTTTTATTAGCAAACCAGTTTGCCACAACTTGCGGTGTAACCAATTCTTTATTAGACACAGGAATCCCTAAGTTTTTTAAAATACCAAAATTTGAACTCAATATAAAGTATAATTGGCTGAAAATTTAGTTACATTACTACCAATATGCATTATCATCATTGTTTTTAGTAGAGATAAAAATGGAAACATTTGTTCAAGAGACGTTTTTGTTTAAAACTCGTTTCCGTGATTGCCTTTACCCCGGTTACAGCCGTGAGCGAGCAAATTGAAATGGTTAAAACTGTACGCGGTAGCAATTTGCAGATTTTATTCACGGATACAGTGTATTACGTAAGATATTGCATAAAATCTGCATATTGCTACCGTACAGCTTTAATCATTTCAATTTGCCCGCTCATTGGGCACTAATCATGCACAAAAAATTTTGCATGCCCTATAGGTCATACGTAGAGTTTACCGCAGTAGGGTTTACGTAAGACATTGGTCATACGAAAACACCACCACCGTGATGCGAAGGTTTCACCTTTGTCGTACGAAGGTTTCACGGTTGTAACGGGGAAAGAGGCCATCACGGGAACGGGTTATGCAATTTGTTGACTTTTTGATGCTAAGTAACTGGTATAAACGTTAAGCTTAACACATTTAAACATAAACAAAAGATAAGTCAAAAAATGTTAAATTTCAAAAATACAAAGGTTAAAAAAATCACATTACTTAGAATACTACTTTTTAATCTACTGTGTCGCATGTTAATGTCCGTTGATTATATACAAAAAGTATCTTTATTATCAACGGTCTTCATGCGTTTGCAAAACCCAGGCAAAAAAAGTGTATTTTTTTATGCAAAGTGTATAATTGCGATAGAAAACATTGAATACCACTTTTTTCAGCCGTGAGTGCGCGGTTGCATGCGGCGGCGATTTCCATGCGTTTGCTGAGGTCTGGATAGGCGTTTTCCTTAAAGAACTCGTCCAGGATCTTTAGGAGGATGGGCCGGAACACGTACCGCTCCCTCCGGAAATGCTGAAGTGGCTCCAGGTCTGCACGCGGAGAAAACTGCTCGGAAGATAGAATCGCTACAAATGCCTCGATGATAACCAAAATAAGATATCTTTTTCAATTAAACTTAAATTAACCAGTTTCTACTACTTATAAAATTAGGAATCAAAACAACTTTACTATTGATTTCATTACATCGAAATTTCTTTTAAAAATAATATTTGAAATATGTATTCTAGTTTTTAGTTTTTTTTTTTTCAAATATTAATTTGATAAATATTAAAAAGTATTTTTTCATTGTTTTTACAATGCGTCTGCATGCGTTTTTAGGCTGTTAAATTAATTTATAGACGGACTACACCTGGCTATTTTTTTTTCAATAGAACTAAATTCATCAGTGTTTTTACTACTTATAAAAAAATGGACCAAAGCCAGTTTAATATTTATTTTAAACTGGTTATACTATACACTTAAACTTCCTTTAAAAATAATATTTAAAATTATGTAATCTGATTTTTAATTTTTTTTTTCAAATAATTTCATTAAAAAATACTTTTTCATTGTTTTTACAATGCGTCTGCACTGCGTACGTTTTTAGGCTACTAAATGGATCACACCTGGCATTTATATTTAAAAAGAGGAAAAAATAGAAGGGATATTTGGTAACCAATCTAAACACAGTAACATTGCGATTATGAACCAATCAGAATCCACGGAAGAATTGTGAAAATAAAAATTTTGTTTTGAAATGTTTTGCTACATAATAATGTAAAGTAGGCGTGGCTGTATTTAGCATGTGAACTACACTACCTACATCATGTGATATTATTTGAGAAGTTTTTATTTGATCAATGTTTTTACAAACGCATGTCCAATCAGTTACATTCATTTTTCTTGCCCACGCCCAGTGAACTGTTTTCAATCCACTTTCATTGGAAAAATAAACCTATAGTTAAAAATAAATACCAAATTCAAAATGAGTGTCGTTTTTTATATATTCCATTTACGAGATGCTACTTTTTTGTAATTATTTATTTCCTCAAAAATTATTTAATGTTTATTAAGTAGTAGAAACAAAAATTTTTATAAAAACAAACTCACACTAATATTATAAACTCTTTTCCACGAGTGGTTTCTGCTTAAAGTTCAAAAATTATTAGCAGCAAACACTAAAAACAGACCTGTGGACGATCTGGAAATGCCCCCCCCGTTTTATTAGAGAATTGGACCCCCCGTTTTATTGCCCCTCCGCCCAAAAAAAAGTACCCAAAAATTATTCCCCCATTTTTGACCTATTATAACGCCATCATCGCAAAATTTTTGCAGTTTTTAGCCTATTTTAATGCATTTTAAGCCATTTTAGACCTATTTTTACTTAAATTTCATTTTTTGTCCCTTTTTCCTTTTTTTTTCACTTTTTTCTCTTTTTCCAATGCTTGCCCCCCAATTTATTGCCCCCTACCGTTTCAAAACATTGCACCCCGTGCCCCCCATTTTGGAATGTTTTCCCAAATAAACCCCACGGGGGGCAATGTTCAGGTCTGCTAAAAATATCATTTTTAAAATTTAATATTTTGTTTCTAAATTTAAACAAAAACAAAACTTTTGAAAAATACTAACACAGCTTTTCTGGGTATTTTTTGGCCTGAAGATACCAAAGAAACATGGATGTCCGAACTCGACTGGAAAGTTCTCGTGAATTTCCGTTGAGAAATTTGGAAATGTATGGTTGAGAGACGTTGATCAGTTGGGCGATGGCCGTTTGACGCAATTGGTGTTTAGTCACAAAATGTTTCACTTCTTGTATTGCAGCGTCTTCACCATTTCTAAAGAATTTATATTAAATTATACTAAATTTTATTAAATCAATATATATTTCTATTTTTCGAAATTTGTAAACACAGAAAATTAAGATAAAAATATAGTTTTAACAAAAAAATATAATATATTTTTAGAATAAAAATTAACTAAGTCTACTGCGATTAATTACTTACAAACACTTGTTTATACAATGATTATATTTTGATAAAAGAGTAGTCCATTTTATGAAAATTATATTTGTCTCGTTAAAAAATAAACTTGGGCATTTAGCGAGTAGACAAGTGCACCAGAAATATTTTTAATATAAGGACCTAGATCTGAATTTTGCTTAAAATTAAGTAATTATGTAATTAATCTTATTTTGCTGATTGCCATTTTGTGTAAACATACAAAGTATTTTATACTTAAGCAATTGCTCCAGTTCTCCACTTAGCTCAGCATCAAAGCCGGCCTGAAACATTTTCGTTTCTTCTTTGTATTTTTCAATTGCTGATTTTGATGGTCCATGCGAAATCATTGATGGAAGACTCTAAACATTTTCTACAGTTATAAAATTCAAACACTAAGCTCATATCATGCCTTCAAAACTTGGAGATGCACACGGCTTTAACTTGCTGCACGTTGTTTATAAAATTCCATAGTGAATAAAACATGATTTCTTAGCTTTTTTTAATGCGCAGCTCAGTGAATGATTAAAAAAACAAAAGGGAAAGCAATTGTTTTTTTTTTTAAATTGCGCTTTTTCCCAAAAAAAAAACAAACAAAAAATCAGCGAACGTTAGCGGCTAAAAATCATTTCTGTTTTAATTAATTTGATTAATAACTTTTAAAATAGATATTCAATGCTTGCTTAATATTAAATCATTTTTGTTTCAATGTTTTAGTTTTTTTGTTATATATAGTCGATTTAGTACTTTATGTCATTGAGCCAGATTTAAATTGCTTATAGTCATTTATCCCAGGGTGAAAATAATTTTAAACAATTTCCACGTTAAAAACTATCTTAAAAAAATTGCCGAGATTGACGTTTAAATATCAAAAAAGTTCAAATGAATTGAAACACATTTTTTTACTATAAAAATCACCAAAAAAGTCATATTTTAATTTATGTTCTTTATTTATTTAAACTCGCGAAGACAAGTGACAATGCGTTCTGCGCGCGTTTTAACCGTTACACAGTCACTCGTCGCTGGAGATTGAATGCGTTGTCATTTGTCACTCCAGAACTGTTTCAAAAAAGAAAATAAAAACTGCCAATACGTTTATAAATGAGTTGAACTTACACCAGAAACGGATGGTTTAAGCAGTTTGGCGGACATCAGAGGTTTAATAGAATCGATGGCAGGTCGTTTAAGAGAAACAGGCCTGAAGAGTGGATGGACGCCGTTGGCAGCTGTAGTAGTAAGATCCTCTCCGCTCGAGGGCAGGGCCCCGTTGGCAGTCTGCAACCTCTGCAGGAGGAGTGGCATGCCGGAAGAGGCGCCGCCAGCTGCCAAATCATTCCATATCTGATTAGATCCGGAAGTGGGTAGGACGCCATTTTCCTTTGTGGACTCAGGGGATGTTAGCGCAACGCTCAGTTGCTCCAGAGGACGAGGCTTGGGGACCTCCGATGGCTCAGTGGTATTGAAAATGCTGTTGTTGTTGGACTCTCGGTTCAAACTGTTGGAAAAATCTTCGGCCACTTTATCCAATGTTTCGTACACCTTTAATTTATTTTTGTTAATGAGTAAAGCAGGAAGGCTGCGGAAAAAAGAGTCTGGTGCCAAGCCAATTAAATTAAACCGTTAAAAATTGTTTAAAATTTTTGAAATTTGTGTTTTTCATTTTTTTTTGAATATTAATATTATCGAATATCTTTTATTGCTTTCTATATACTGATTTATGATTGTAGAATTTCTTTTGGGGTAAACGCCTCTTTTTTAATTTATGGAGCTTTGTTATTTTATTGATTAATCAAAATGGTATTTAACATAAATCAAATAAAGATGGTACAAAACCTATCATTGTAGGTTTGGACACCGAGACTGGTGTCACAGTATCACCGACGATGCTTGTTTTACTTTTAATGAAAATTGGGAAAAAGGTCACACGACAAATTTAAAACGCAAAATCGTAGAATAACGTTAGAAAATATTTTTACTCTAACAGGGTAATATCCAAATAGAATAGATTTTTACAAAACCAACTTTCAGCCCCGTCTTAAAACAATTAGAAAAAGTATTAGAAATGGCTTAATTAAGTCTTATTAATTATCTCTTTAAGTTACATTCTAGAATAAATCATGTCTTCGTCATTTGGCCATCGTGATCGGTACGCCTTAATGTTTTTTTGATGTTGTTTAATTGTTTATTTCTGGAATAAACACATTGATTTTTTGATTGATTAATCGGGGTTTAATGCAAAATTTTATTTCTGGAATAAACACATAACCCTTGGGGTTTAATGCAAAAAATTATAAAATTTTTCAAATAGGAAAAATTTGGAGAATGGACTAAACCTTATTATACAAAGTATTTATAAAAATAAAAGTTCTTACAAAAATCCTTTTTCCAAACCTAGAATATTTCTTTAATTCTAAAATCTTAAAATAAAAACAGTTTTTGCAATATATTATTTTCACTCATTCATTTATAGTTATTTAGGTTTGTGCTTATAATCAGCTCACTTGAGCATT
Organism: Microlaimidae sp. YZB2_3; assembly: GCA_030248175.1. Taxonomy (NCBI): domain Eukaryota; kingdom Metazoa; phylum Nematoda; class Chromadorea; order Desmodorida; family Microlaimidae; species Microlaimidae sp. YZB2_3. The sequence continues at coordinate 57,482 of JASAMX010029080.1, forward strand.
TCAATAAAACAAAGTTATTTACCTCAGAAATCTGCGAAACACTAATGCCCGTGGCTTTAAGTCTGCGAATTAGTTCAATCTGCTCCACTGTATACAAACTCATTTCTGGGATCTGTAAAGTTTATGTAGAAATAAATGTTTATAGTTTATGTAGTAGTTTCTAGGATCTGTAAAGTTATAAGTTTAAGTAGTAATAATGTTTATAAGTTTCATGAGAACACAAAACAAAAATCTGCATCTAACGTTTGTTTTTTTAAGAAACAACGTTATACGTAGTTTTTTTCGTTCGTCTTAAGGCCTATTGGCAACAATTACCAATGTATGTTTAATTTCTAAAAAAATTCTTTGGCAAATATTTTAGAAACAAAGTTTAAAAAATTAATTTGAAGACTTTTTAGGCATGAAATAAAAATCGACAAAATAATAGACAGTTTTTGTAACATTTAAGATTGTTTTATTTTGATGGTCTTCGATTTGATAGTCGTAAACTTTAATATATTTTTAGTAATTAAGTTTACATCTAATGAAAATAATAAAATTTTTAAATTAAGTACATAACCAAACATTTAGATTAAAATTTAAGAAATACACATTATTTATGAAATTTTCAATTATGTTTTGACATTAATTGAGATTTATCAGCGTCTTAAAATTAAAATAAATTAACACTAATAGTCTTTAAAGGTTTAGTCGGGTATTTTTCTAAAAAAAAGCATACCGTTTTTAGAAAAATTTCATTTTTTTTGAGTTTTTATGAGGTACGTCTTAATAAAAATAAGATAGTTAAGAATAAATAATTTCAAAAATATATCTTGCCCTATTATAGGTGTAAATTTGAATGCATTTCAAAACTAAACTCTTGGAAGTATAATATTAATATTGTACAATTTTTAAATAGCCTAAAAGTTAAAGTCCTCTACATGTGGTTGAGAACCCAACCAATCAAAAGAATAACATTCATGTTATTTTTATCACTTTTGTGTTATGATTTTTCCAACACCACTTCGTTTTGCGTTCTCTATCTAAATGTGGTTAAAAAATTAAGAACCCAAACCAGGTTATTTTTTTACCAACTTTGGTGTGATGACTTTTAAAACACATCACTCCCTTGTTTTGCACAGGTTTCTAAATTCGATAGCAATTGATCCCCGAAAACGTCCGTTTTTTTTATCACTTTGAAATCAAAGTTTCAATATGGTTTAATTGTGTTTGATTTAAATTATCCAAATCAAAATTAGATGTTAAAACTTTGGTTTCCAGTAAAAAAAATTTGGGTATTAGATGTTCTTTTTATATTTTTAACGACAATATCCCGGTGAATTTTTAACAGATAAGAAAAATAGATTAAAATACTTTTGGAAACATGAGAACACAGCTGTTGTTGTTGTTTAAAACCTACCATTGTAGGTTTGGACACCGAGACTGGTGTCACAGTATCACCGAACAGATTCACTTCGGCCAAGGTTGTTTATAGGCGGAAACACCTTAGGCAGCATATTGGAAGCTGACACAAACTCATTTTGGGTCACATTGTTGGGTGTGACATTTATGGTGGTATTTAAAAAAACAACAAAATTTTTGTTTTGCTATTTATTAGGGCTGTTAGTATCTTTATGGGTACCGCTGCTGCTAAGGGAAAATGTGGGGAGAGGTTAAGGACACAAAAATTTCGGAATAACACTGACAATGCAGTGTAAAAAACTTTTTAACGAGAAAAGACAAAAAAAAGTTTTTACAGGTACCACTCACAAGAGTGTAAAAAGCACGTTGTTTTTTAAAATCCTTGCACCTGTTAAAAATTACTAATAAGAAACCCGATCATTTAGAAAACTGCACATTTAATGTTGAATTTTTTTAGTGTAGGTTTCTCTGGCGAAAAACCGTTATTCAAAAAGTTGAGTATTTACGTAACTTCTGATTAAGCGTCTTTTACTGTACAAAAGAGGGTACAAAAAGAAAAAAAATTTGAAAAAAATCCTAGTTTTCTTAGTTTTTTTAATTTTAAACCTAAGCTTAATTAAAATTGCTACACGATGATATTTTCACAATGGTAAAGTGCTTTAATATATCAGTTTGTGCTAAGTAAGTTTTGGTTTTTTGACTAAACATCACAATAGTTAGAAAACATCACTAAAATAGTATTTTCGTGAACAATGATTTTGAATTAGCAAAAATAAAGTTGAAACTGGTGCTTTGAAACTAATTTCAAACCTACATAGGTTTTTTTAATGTTTTAATTGTAAAATTATTCAAAATTTAAAAATTTATTTTAAAAAGCCACTCCAAACATTAAAAAAAGTATTTTCTGTAATTGAAACATTAAAACTCTGGGAACCAAACGCGTCAGCAGCGCCGTACCTACGAAGCGGCAAAAAACTAAAAATCCTCAAAAAATGCTTTTGTTTTTGTAATATTAAGAAATATTTTAAAAATTTTGAAGGGAAGAAGTCGAGATATTACACCAATAAATATTTGAAATATATCAAACCGTAAAATGTAGGGTAACTGACTTAATTTCGGCCACTTTTTTTATTTTTTTGAATAAGTTTTTTCTGGCTTTTTCAATCAAGCCAAAATTTGGCCTAAAAATCAAACAATAGCTATATTTGTTATTCCAGTGCAAAATTTGAATATTTTTGTTACACTTAAAAATCAGTGAAGGTTTAAACTTTTTTTTTAAAGTGGCCGAAGTTAAGGCGCGTGCCATTTATTTCGGCCACCTACAAAAAACTGGCCATAACTATTGCTTAAACGAACAATAAAAATTTCTAAAGGTTGCAAATTTACCCTTAGGTATTGTTCTCGGTACATATAACTTAATTTTTCCCGTTTGCGAACTTTAATAGTGATTAGCAAGACTTTAAATAATTATGTCAAAACCTTAAAAAACAAGTTTTAATAATTTGTATTTTTTGTTCAATTTTTATTTTTGGCTTAAAAAACGTCAAAACAAAGTCAAACGAGCAAAAAACTTCTTTATAAATACGGTAGTACAATGATATTTATAAACGGCAAAAAACAGCATGTTCTTTCAATTAAATTTTCAGGTGGCCGAAATTAACGGAATCTTAAAATGCGCAGTTAGTTAAACGCATTGCAAAATGATTTTGAAGAAAATATCAAAACATGAAAATTAACAAATTTGAGCCTTAAATAGAAGTTATTTTAAAGTTATAAAATGCTTCGTTCTAAATTTGATGCAGTTTAAACACAAAGCAAAAATTAGGAAAATCACAAAAAATTCACTTTTTGTATAAAAATGTTGATAATGTAGAATAACGAAAATAAAAAAATTTTGCAAAAACACTTTATTCAACATTAATCCAGTTACTTTTGTGCTAGTTCTTTTGTGTTTTAAAAATAAGCCAATTTTCTAACACCCTAAATCGGTGGCCGAAATTAAGGCGTGGCCGAAATTAAGTCAGTTACCCTACTAGTCGCTCGCTGTTTCTTAATTTTCTCCCTACATATGATTGTCGCTAGCTGTATTGTACCCTCTTCGTACACTAAAAAACCCTTATTCAGAACTAAAGCTAAAGTCTTCCAGGCTGAAATTAAGGACTTAACCGATCCGCCAGGAAGAAATAAACAATAAACCCGCGAGCGAGAAAAATTAAAAAAAAAGATTTCAGCGGTTATGTAACCATGCGTCAGGTGTTTCTCTGCACGTGATATTTTCTCAAAAAACGAGTGATTACTTTACCACTCATCTATGTATTTTCACCCTGATAGAATTTATCTTTAGTCAATATAATCGCAATCCTGTAAATCCATAAAATGACGTTTTTATAGATTTTAATAAGGATTTTTTTTATTCTTTCAAATTTAGCACTTTGGTTTCAATCAAAAAACTTTTACCAATAAAATTACAATTTAAAATGTTACAAAAGCTTAATTTTTAAAGTTATTTCAAACTATCTATTTCAGGATTTCAAACCAATTCAAACTTACCAACAACACCAAACTGGAATAAAAATAGTGTGGCTTTGCATTAAAATTAAACGGATGGCGCCTTTAAATATTTGATGAATTTTAAATAAAAATTTAAAAAGTCAAAAGTAGTATTCGGAAATTTCAAAAATTAATTTATATAAAACTTATTTTTTAAACCTGGTTTTATCAAAACTGATCAGAGCAGGATAATTAAAAACAAAAAACTCAGATTGCATACCGGCAAAAATACATGAAATTTAATTAATAAAAAAAAAGAATAAAAACGGAGAACAAAATATAGGGGATATCTGCGGATCCTAATGCCATGCCTATGTATGCATGTTTTATTCTTTTTTTTTAATTTTTTTAAATACATGGATTGATGGATATGTATACATGTCATTAGGATTCACAGATATTCCGTGTAGTTAATTTCATATATCTTGATAACGAGGTTAATTTGCTTTTAATTTATAATTCACTTTAAATTTTTTCATCTGAAACGATATTTTTTTTTAAATTTCAGATAAATATTTTTAATGTCCTAATACTTTAAGAATACCGCAATTTTATCTAATATTTTGAATATAAACATAGATAGATAGATGCGCTAACTTGACCAATTCTAAAATTTTTAACTGTTAAAAATTTTGCAAAAGTTTGCAAGACTAACATAGAAATAGGTTAGAATTGCAGCTATATTTATTGTTAGATGGCGATATTATTTATGAAAAATACTGAAACAGGCAAAGTAAATACCAATAAAATGTATAAAATACCAATGTTTGTTTGAGATAAAAATGAAATAATACGCAAATTAAAAACTGACACTTATACATAGATAGGGTAACTGACTTAATTTCGGCCACGCCTTAATTTCGGCCACCAATTTAGGGTGTTAGAAAATTGGCTTATTTTTAAAACACAAAAGAACTAGCACAAAAGTAACTGGATTAATGTTGATTAAAGTGTTTTTGCAAAAGTTTTTTATTTTTGTTATTCTACATTATAAACATTTTCATATAAAAAGTGATTTTTTTGTGATTTTCCTAATTTTTGCTTTGTGTTTAAACTGCATTAAATTTAGAACGAAGCAATATATAACTTTAAAATATCTTCTATTTAAGGCTCAAAGTTGTGAATTTTCATGTTTTGATATTTTCTTCAAAATAATTTTGCAATGCGTTTAACTAACTGCGCATTTTAAGATTCCGTTAATTTCGGCCACCTGAAAATTTAGGTGAAAGAACCTGCCGTATTTTGCCGTTTTTAAATATCATTGTACTACCGTATTTATAAAGAATTTTTTTTGCTCGTTTGACTTTGTTTTGACATTTTCTAAGCCAAAAATAAAAATTAAACAAAAAATACAAATTATTAAAACTTGTTTTTTTAAGGTTTTGACATAATTATTTAAAGTCTTGCTAATAACTATTAAAGTTCGCAAACGGGAAAAATTAAGTTATATGTACCAAGAACAATACCTAAGGGTAAATTTGCAACCTTTAGAAATTTTTATTGTTCGTTTAAGCAATAGTTATGGCCAGTTTTTTGTAGGTGGCCGAAATAAATGGCACGCGCCTTAACTTCGGCCGCTTTAAAAAAAAAGTTTAAACCTTCACTGATTTTTAATTGTCACAGAAATATTCAAATTTTGCACTGGAATAACAAATATAGCTATTGTTTGATTTTTAGGCCAATTTTTGGCTCGATTGAAAAAGCCAGAAAAAACTTATTCAAAAAAAATAAAAAAGGTTGCCGAAATTAAGTCAGTTACCCTATATAATTCGTAAAAAAAATTAGGCATTTATCAAACTCCCATTTGTAATTTCTTAAGATTTTATTTACAAACTGTTTTTAAAGCAAAAACTGTTTTTCTGGATATAAAGATTTTGCGTATATTATAAACCAGCCTATCTTTATAATATATATATATATATCTTATATATATAAAAGCTATCGCTCAGCCGGCCGATATAAAAATATATAATATGTATATATATATATATATATATGAAATAACTATACGCATAGCATAAAGCGAAACGCCTATATAATTTCTAGCAGGAACAAACTTCAGCTAAATTATATATACAAATACAATCGTTATGCAAAAGCCTGGTCGTGTATTTTATGTTACCCCAATATATTATATAAGTTTGGAGAATTATTATATAAATTTGAAACATTAGAAACGATAAAATGAAATGCTGCTAAAATGCATATTTTAAACTTGGTATATTTCATGAAACTAATAAAATAGGAGCAACCTTAAAACTTACAAGTTATTAGACAAGAAAACACAGGCTTATGTTTAAAATGCACAAGTCGATATCATACAAATCCTTGGCCGTGAAACGGTGGGTGATTTCTGCGTTTGATAACAACCATTTGAATCATAACCGCACAAAAGATAGTTCAGATCAAGGTCGAGAGATATATGTCAGCTATATTTTGACTAAACATGACGGACAGGTGTTACGATAACTGTTCAAAAACAATTATCACCAAACTAAATGCGCCAGTGTCAGAGTCAATAAGTTACCTTATATGGTAACATACGTTCATTATGGCTAAAATTTTGATTAGTGATATTTACGGGAATTTCGTATTCCGAAACTTCGAAAAAAGTTACAGAGCTCCACCTTTAAATAAGTAATTTTAAGCTTACAGTATTTAACTTTTAAATATGTTTTAACGTATTTTATTGGCATTTTAGGTCTATTTATATTTTTAATAAGTTTTAAAAAAGTTAGTTTACAAAAAAATTTTGACAAAATAATTCAATATATTTTTTAATTATTTATAAAACTAGCACAAAATATGGCAGAGCTACGGAACTTTTGAGGCAGTATAGACTAGAGCTAGAGGCTTCAGAGCTCAGCAAAGCAGTGCTTTACTCTTGAAGCTTTGGGAAACATTACTATTTTCGAAATTAAATAAACTTTAGATTGCTCACTGAAAGGGCGACCTCTATTTTAAATGGCTAAAGGTGTGTGCAAGTGTTGCAAAATCATTAATTCTGATCTTTTGCTTAAAAACATGGAGAATAATTATTCGTATTGTTCATATTGCTAAAATCAGGGTTATACGCAGGGCGACAAAAAGTTATGAGTGATGTTTTTAGCTCCTTCTTCTCCTTTCCCTAAATCATGTATCAAAGCTCCGGTTAAAGTCTGAGAAAACTTCGGAAATAAGAACTTAGCTAAATTAAACTTAATATTTTTTACATTATTTTAACAGCGTTTTTAATAAATTTTAAAAGTGTGTAACAAGATTCAATAAATTAAATAAAGGGAAATTTTTAGATGACATTATATTATTAAGGAAATTTGAATAAAAACTGATCTTAGCTCCGGAACTGAATTTAATATTCCGGGGGTTGAAAATCGGAACACCGCTCCAAGCTCAGGTCTCTAGAGAAAATTATTATGAAATAAGTACTAGTACACCAATTACAAGCATACAGAGGCATGGGGGAGGGTTATGGGATTAACCCTTTTTATCATTGCGTCTGAATGCTCGTATTACACTCAACTCACGACTGAACAGATTAACCCTGCCAGTCTGAAAAAACGAAAAGAGGATTCCCTCGTGTTATATAAAACCTCAAAAACTTTACGCAGTTGCGTGAAACATGAAACAAAAATTAACGGTTTTTTTTAATTTTAAACTTAACGAATGACTACTTACTGATCATCGAAAAATGTATAAAAAAGCTATTAATTGGATTTTATTTCTTTTAATTAACGTAAAAAAACAAATATTTTTGAATTGGTGCCCCATTTTTGGCGTTGGAATGGCAAACATGCAGGCAAGGCGATGACTGATAAAATAGATGTTGACAAAAAAAAACACACGAATCACCGTTTATTTTAAAAAAGGTTAGAAATGGGGGATTTCGCAATTTTTAAAAATCTATTTGCGGTTTTTTTATAATTATAATCAACATTTTTTATTGTACCAGGTACCAAAATAACCCACCGCTAAAAACCAATATTTTTTTATTACAAAATTTGGCTAACATGCTAAAAAAATATTTTTCACTCTATTTTAATCGATAATTTTTAAAAGCTATTATTAATAAAGCTTTGCTTGGTAATGAAATAAAATAATGTAGGAATTATGGAAGAAATCAAATCAAAGACACGTTTCTGAAGAAGGTAAATAAACACAGCTGTGGTTTAAGATCGGTCGTTAGGCGACCAATTACTATGCGTAAACGTAGATAAATATCAAAGCTTGAAAAAATTCGGCAAAAAAAATTCATCAAAATATATACCAGTTTTAAATTATATAAGTTTAAGAAATCTACTTTTATTCTTAAAGGTGCGGTACCGAGTCAAACTTTTTGTCTTTGATTTTGATTTTTTTTTGTAAAAACCTTACCCCTGCGCCTGCCCTCACTAGCCCCCAAAAATTTTTTCATCAACGAATCTCCAGTGGTCAAAAGTTATGATGACCCCCAAAAATGGCGTTTTTCGACAATTTTTTACATGAAAGATTGCTCAATGGGTATAACGATTTAAGCTACAAATTATGCACTCAAAAAGCGGCTATTTTCTACTTTAATTTGATACCTTGATTTTTAAAATTGGTGCAGTGTTGTCGAGATATTGTGTTTCTCGTACAAAAAACCTTGATTTTAACAATCAAAGTATAAAATTAAAGAAGAAAGTAGCCGCTTTCTTTGAGTGTATAATTTGTAATTTAAATCGTTTTACCGATTGAGCAATCTTTCACGTACAGAATTGTCGAAAAACGCCATTTCTGGGGGGTCATAACTCCTGAACCACTGGAGATATTTTGTTGAAAAAATTTTTGTGGGCTATTGAGGGCAGGGGTAAGGTTTTTACAGAAATCATCAAAATGGAAGACAAAAAGTTTGACTCTGCACCGCACCTGTAAATAACAACCAGGTTTCAAAAAGTTTTTTGTTTTTGTTCATTTTGTTCACAGATCAGAATCGTAAACAGTTAATACGACAGGTGAACAGCTTCCCGGATTTTTTTTGGGGGTATACTCGACCCCCGAAATTTGGGGGGAGGGTGTCCCAAAACTTTTTTTGGGATATACCTCAAATACCCCATTTTTAGCGTTTTTAGTACTGGGACCCCCCAAAATTTAGGAGGGTGTCCGAGATACCCCCAAATTTTGGGGGGGGGGGGGAATTGTCGGCTATAATCGGGATTTTTTTGGGGGTATAAGAGCCCCCAACCTCTCCCTGCACACCTATGGTTAATACTAGACCCATTGTACTGAAATTTTTAAAAATATTGTCCATGTGTCATCCATCATACATGAGCATGGACCGACAAGCTAGGGGGGTGGCTACCCCGGGTAAATGACCTTTTGAAAGCTAGGAGGGGGGTCCAGGGGGAGGGTCCGCACCCCCCCTCTAGCTTTTTAGGGGGTTCGACTTGGAATAGACCAGTTTGAAATCCAGAGGGGTGTCAGAGGGGGTCTGGTTTCCAAACAAAGTCACACTAAATCATTTATTTAAGTTTTTTAGCACTTATATAGAATTTTATATACTAAAATAGGCTATTTATGTATAAAAAAGAGTACAAAAATACTGTTTTTCACTAAAAAAAACCGTGTTTGTGACAGTAAATTTTAACCTAAATTCGTACCCAAAATTTGGCTCGGAAGGGGGGGGGGGAGGGGCTCGATTTTGAATTCCAGAGGGGGGTAGGATGTCAAAATTAAAAAATTTTAGGGTGAGGGGGTCCCCTAGATTTTGACGCTAGGGGGTGGACTCCACCCTAACCCCCCTATGCTCATGTATGTGTGTCATCACGACATCCGCAAGACTCTTAAAAATACAAAACATCTTTACTATAATATTAATTAAAAAAAACTTTTTGTATGACGATAATTAATTATACTCCGGGTATGTGTGGTGTATCCATGGATCATCCCAGGATAAACTACGCTATCCCCGGATAAGCCCCGGAAAAACTACGGTCAAGACCGTAGTCAGGGGGGATTGGGGGGATTAATCCCCTCTCAAAATCTGGGAAGGCAAAAAATTTTGTAAGGGTCCCCCTTAGGTTTTTTTTTTAAAAATTAGAAAAAAAAATTTTTTTCCAAGTCACTCTGCAATGTATTAAAACTATCTAAAATGCATTATTCAGAGTGATTTAGGTTCACGAGGAAGCTCTTATTTACAAAAAAGAAATTATTTATATTTCAAAACATTAATGCAGTGAGTTTAAAAATATTGTATTTTTATTTTGTAAAAATATTTGCATAAAATCGGCAGTATCAAAGAGCAGGAAATCATGGTTTAACCACTTTTTTGGTATAAAAAAAGCGGTTTTCTTAGGATTTTTTATTGTAAATGCTTTGGTTACTCACTTTAACACCGTCTTCTTCAATTACTTACTCACTTAAATTTTGGATATTAATAACTTAAGCATTTACTATAAAAACTTAACTAAAATTAAATAAAGAGTTTTTATTTTTAGAAAACGTTTGTTCTTTTTAATTAAAATGGTAATAAAATACCTAAAACTATTTTATTTTATATTTTTATTTTGTTGTATTTATTATAAAAAAAAGAAAATAAATAAAGATTAGGTACTTAAATTTAGGTTTCCTGGGGGGCTTTTAAGAGATTAAATTTAAAAAATTTCCCACCCCGGGGGGCATTCTGTCCCCCGTACCCCCCTGACAAGGGGCTCCGCCCCTTGACCCCGCTGGGGGCTCCAGCCCCCAGACCCTCCTTGTGGGCACCTATAAAGCACCTTCCCAAAAATCCCCCCCTCAATTGAAATCCTGGCTACGGCCCTGACAGTATATTCCGGAATGTAGTTTATTCGGAGATGATTCCCCGATACACATACCCGGGATATACCCCGGGTATACCCCGCTTTGTGAATTCCGGCCGATCCCTGTTTCAAATGCTTAAAATAATTTTTTACCACGAAATATAATGCGCCAAGGAAGCCGTTTACCAAAATAATCAGAGTTTTTTGCATCAGAATTTGCATCGGAATATTTAAAGGAGTATTCGTTTTTTCTTAGTTAAAAAAAATCAAATTATGAAGGAGCAACACCCACATGTGGCTGAACACAAGTAAACATCGCCTGACGTTTCCAAAATATCGTACAAAAAAAAAGCAAAATGAACCTATCCAAAAAATTTCTTCTGACAATATACCAATTGTTGAGGACTGTATTATTTAATATTCATAGGTTCTCTATTTTTAGGACTAGGTATGTATATCCTTAGACAAACTCACCACGCTTCGAAATCAGAAAGTTTTTATTGTTAATCATAGCGCTACCTAAAGAGAGTTTTAAAACTAACCGCGGACAAAATTTAAAATTCAGGTTCACGTTTTTTTTTAATTAAATTTAAAAAAATAACAATCACTCTAAAAACATTTTGAAGTTAATCTTTGGTCGTCAAAAACAGTCATAAATTTTTGTAATATTAAAGCAAAGTCAAAATTTAAGAAGTTAGATTTTACTGAACAAGACAGTGTGTGTTTTTGTTAGATTTTTTATTTCCTTATTTTTTAAGAATGCATAAAATTAAAATAATATAATAATTTTGTGTTGTTCGTTCAATACTAATAAAATGATGGTTTTAAAAAAATATTTTATATAATGTGCAAGTAACATGACTACTTTTAAAATCCAAATACATTAATTGCAAAGCGTTTTTAGAGTAGTCAAGAATACATAAAAATTTAACTATAGGCAAATAAAATCTAGCTGACCGCGAAAATTGCAGTATTGAATCAACTATTTAACAACAAAGCCATTCAAAATTTTTAACGAAATCGGTTTAATAATAAATATCAAAACCCATATTTTAATAATTATTTATCAATTTACTTAATTTAAAACCCAAATGCAAACTTTTCAAGGGCCAAAGATTGTTAATTCTTGTATATTTTGTAAAAAGGTGGAATTAAAAAAAATTTTGCGTTCTTATTTGTTTTTTAAAAAAACGTCATTACCGCACAATTTTGGTTGGTCCTCTCATGTCTGCATTTTAATTTTCAGCGTCAGCCAGATATAATTCAACCATAATTAAATTTTGTTTATTCCTGAAGCGATCATTCGATATTATTTTAATAAAACGGTTCCTGTGCATTTTTTAAAGCTGAAAAGCACGCACCTAATTTTAAATTTATATCCTGCAGGTTTTTAATATTTGTTTTAAGACCCAGAACTAAAGTTAACATAATAATGTAGTGATTTTCAAAGTGGTAAATTTCTTTAAAGGGTCTATTGTTGAACAGTCTTGTTCGTACTTTTAAGTTTAATACGAATTTAAGAAAATAATGGCACAAAATAAGCTGGGGTTAACAGAAAAAAATGTTATTATTAAAATTGGTGAAGATTGACAATCCAAAAAAGGTATATGTTACCCTTAAACGGATCACTCAAAAAAGACAGGCAGTATACACTTTAAACCTTATCAAACAGCTCTTTCCTTACAAAAAAAGTGTATAACCAGTCTCATACAAACACTCTCTCAATTTATTAATTAAAATATTTTTTAAAGCATAACATAAGGATGTTGGAGCCAGGAACCTGGGCAAACGCACTGAAATAGATGAATACCTTTAAACTGAATTAAATCAAAGGTAAGTTGATTTAAATAATCTCTAGTCAAAATCACTTCTGACAAATAAGATCAGATCACAATTATTTCTAAAAAACAACTGGGAAATAAAAAATATCATTTCTTTAAATGTATCTTCAACCCTCACCATTATCGCAAAAGTAAATCTAGAAAACATATGATAGAAATTCTAGTTGGCAAATAAAAAACTACTATGTTTTTCTTAATAAAAACAAAAAAGCAACCAAGGAAGGACCATATCCCACTGAAACCTGTTTATGCCTATACAAATACGATAGCAGATTGTATTTTACACCGTAAGTAACGCATATCTAAACAAGTCATATCAAACGCAGAGGACAACTAGCCTGGTTTAGTAAATATCTTTACACAACGGATTGGAAGTATATATACATTTGGTGTTTGCATTAGACGTTATGGTATAAAGAAATGATAAAAATTACAATAAAACGAAACGGCGCGGCATAATTCTCAAGACAAATGAATTTTAACGTTAACTGATTTTGCACGGACTTTAATCAGAAAAACATGTTTAATTTAAATTATAACGATCACTATGTGAAATTTATAACAAAAGGAACAATTCATATTCATTAGTTACTCGCGAAGTATGTTTTATAATGCATCTTTATAATAAGCACAGACAATTTAAAATTCTATTATTTATTGATTGAAACACAAAAAAATAATAATTTAAAGTGAAGAAATATGACAAAACTATACCGAAAAAATAAAAATTTTAATTCAGACCTAACCTTTCATGTTTTAAACCTTAAACAAAAAAATAATAAGCTACAACAGAAAGTAAAACTACTAAGAGAATTTTTTTATTTAAAACTTTCTGATTTTTTACGCATTTTGATGTAAAATTTAAAAATGTGGTATAAATCAATAAATCTCGATTTGCATAATAGGGTTGGTTTACAGCGGAGTGACAAATGACAACGCGTACCGTTTTAGTGTATGAAAGAGGACCTTGCTGGCAGAAGACGCCAACTAACATTAAGCAGCGTCGTACCAGTTCAGCGTTTTAGACGCAGTTTTTTTGCTTAAATCGTTTAGGTTTCTTATTTCTAGCACACGTTGTTATCAACCCTCTCCAAAATTAAAAAATGCTTTACATAAGTCCTTTATTTATTCGATAATTTTTAAAAAAATTTAAAAACACATGGATGATGGACCAGTAAATACTATACTATAAAAAAAGTTAGGGGTTGGTCACAAAGAAAAATAGAAAACGAAAAGTTGAAGAAAAAGATTGCTCACATTGGATGTTTTTATACAGGCTTCGACTTTTATTTCATATTTTCTTATTGCGACCCGCACTTTATTTTCACTATTTTTTTTCATTTTCATATGAACGTATATTTTTTAGGTGTGACCCTCCAAATGTTTTTTAGGAGGCTAAGGAAATTGCACTTTTTGTTTTTGAATTTTTTTTTTCAAAATTATAAAAAATGCAAATAAACACCACGCACGAGCAAAAAAAAAATCATTTCTTATGCTTTTAACAAGCCCTTAAAAATTATTTAAAACTTGGCTGGGTTCTAAAGTTTTCGTGATCGTAACTAATTAAATATTTATAATTCTTGCTAAAAAATACTTGACAGACCTGTGCAAGGTCTGAAATGCCCCCCCCCGTTTTATTGGAGGATTTGCTCCCCCCGTTTTATTGCCCGTGCCCCCCCGCCAAAAAATGAAAAAGTACCCTAAAATTATGACGCCATTTTTGATCTATGATGACGCCATCATCGCGAATGTTTTGCAGTGTTTAGCCTATTTCAATGTATTTTAAGCCATTTTAGACCTATTTTTACCTTATTTTCACTTTTTTTCCCTTGTTTCTTTTTTCCCTTCTTTTTTTTCTTTCCCCCTGCTTAGTTCCCCCCCCCCGTTTTCAAAAAGTTGTTCCTCCCCGTGCCCCCCCATTTCTCAATTGCCCCCCCCGTTAACCGGGGGGGGGGGGGGATGTTGTACTGATATTGTAGTTTTTAAATCTATAATTTATTTGGTTAAAAAAAATCATAATCTTAGTTTGATACTACAAGTCTTATTTTAAAATCATGTATTTTTTATTACATTTCTATAATAACAACTTATGTTTTAACTGGTTTGAGATGTAGAATATGTCGTATATATGGATGGATGGATAGAGGGTGGATGGAGCTTGGGAACTTGGAGCTGGAGCTTGAAGCTTAAAATAGGGAGCTTGGAGCTGTAAATTAGAAATTCAAGCCGAAAGTAGAATTTGCTAAAACGTTTATCTCAGCCTAAGCGAAGCTTTAATCTAAATCCAAACCAATTTTTCTTAAAGGCCCTTAGTTCACATTGTTCGTGATTCCAAGTTCCCAAAAAAGTACGATGGCTCCAAGTTTCCTGCTTGTGACTCTGAGCCCATTACCAATTCTTCAAAAACTTGTGAAAGTAAATTAAAACACAGTAAAAATGTTAGGTTATTTCTTTTGGCGCAGGGATGCATTCATAAGAAATACGTAGTAGACATCTGACGATAAATTTATAAAATTTCACCATGCACATTATTATCATATGTAAAATTCCTTATTTTTATGGGCTGCTGATGAATAAAAATGATAGATAGATAGATAAGCCTTTATTTCATAAGCCTTTTTTTATTGATGTATTCCAATAAAAATTTGAGAATTTTTACAGATTGTAAGAATATTTTACAATGTGATTTTTGTAAAAAAATACATAATACGGTACGGGGTCTTTAGAGTCACAAGCAGGGAACTTGGAGCCATCGAAAATTTTTGGGAACTTGGAATCACGAACAATGTGAACTAAGGGCCTTTAAGAAAAATTGGTTTGGATTTAGATTAAAGCTTCGCTTAGGCTGAGATAAACGTTTTAGCAAATTCTACTTTCGGCTCTAAGTTCCCAATTTACGGCTCCAAGTTCCCTATTTTTAGCTTCAAGTTCCAGCTCCAAGTTCCCAAGGCTCCATCCACCCTATCCATCCATCCATATAATACGCATATTCTTGCATCTGAAAACCATCAAAACATAAGTTGTTATTATAGAAATGTAATAAAAAATTACATGATTTTAGAAATAAGATTTGTAGTATCAACTAAGATTATGATTTTTTTTAACCAAATAAATTATAGATTTAAAAACTGCGAATATCAAGTACAGACCTGTGCACTGCCCCCCCCCCCCCCCGGGGTTAAACCGGGGGGGGCAATTCCAAAATGGGGGGGCACGGGGAGGCAACTTTTTTGAAACGGGGGGGGGGCAAGCAGGGGGGAAAGAAAAAAAAGAAGGGAAAAAAGAAACAAGGGAAAAAAGTGAAAATAAGGTAAAAATAGGTCTAAAATGGCTTAAAATACATTGAAATAGGCTAAACACTGCAAAACATTCGCGATGATGGCGTCATCATAGATCAAAAATGGCGTCATAATTTTAGGGTACTTTTTCATTTTTTGGCGGGGGGGCACGGGCAATAAAACGGGGGGAGCAAATCATCCAATAAAACGGGGGGGGGGGCATTTCAGACCTTGCACAGGTCTGTCAAGTATTTTTTAGCAAGAATTATAAATATTTAATTAGTTACGATCACGAAAACCTTAGAAGGCCCCAGCCAAGTTTTAAATAATTTTTAAGGGCTTGTTAAAACATAAGAAATGATTTTTTTTTTGCTCGTGCGTGGTGTTTATTTACATTTTCTTATAATTTTGAAAAAAAAATTCAAAAACAAAAAGTGCAATTTCCTTACCCTCCTAAAAAACATTTGGAGGGTCACACCTAAAAAATATACGTTCATATGAAAATGAAAAAAAATAGTGAAAATAAAGTGCGGGTCGCAATAAGAAAAAATATGAAATAAAAGTCGAAGCCTGTATAAAAACATCCAATGTGAGCAATCTTTTTCTTCAATTTTTCGTTTCTCATTTTTCTTTGTGACCAACCCCTAACTTTTTTTATAGTATAGTATTTACTGTTCCATCATCCATGTGTTTTTAAATTTTTTTAAAAATTATCAGAATAAATAAAGGACTTATGTAAAGCATTTTTTAATTTTGGAGAGGGTTGATAACAACGTGTGCTAGAAATAAGAAACCTAAACGATTTAAGCAAAAAAACTGCGTCTAAAACGCTGAACTGGTACGACGCTGCTTAATGTTAGTTGGCGTCTTCTGCCAGCAAGGTCCTCTTTCATACACTAAAACGGTACGCGTTGTCATTTTGTCCACTCCGCTGTAAAAACCAACCCTATTATGCAAATCGAGATTTTAAGTTGATTTATACCACATTTTTAAATTTTACATCAAAATGCGTAAAAAATCAGAAAGTTTTAAATAAAAAAAATTCTTGGTGTTACTTTCTGTTGTAGCTTTGTATTTTTTTGTTTAAGGTTTAGACATGAAAGGTTAGGTCTGAGAAATTAAAAATTTTTATTTTTTCGGTATAGTTTTGTCATATTTCTTCACTTTAAATTATTATTTTTGTGTTTCCAATCAATAAATAATAGAATTTTAAATTGTCTGTGCTTATTATAAAGATGCATTATAAAACATTCTTTCACAATTAACTAATGAATATGAATTGTTCCTTTTGTTATAAAATTTCACATAGGTGATCGTTATAATTTCAAATTAAACATGTTTTTCTGATTAATAAGTAGATCAGTTAACGTTAAAATTCATTTGTCTTGAGAATTATGCCGCGCCGGGTTTTTTGTTTTATAGTGTAATTTTTATCATTTCTTTATACCATAACGTCTAATGCAAAAACACCCAAATGTATATATCTTCCAATCCGTTGTTGTGTAAATTTATTTACTAAACCAGGCTAGAGAATATTCTCTGCGTTTGATATAACTTGTTTAGAATATATAGTTTTCTTGACAGTGTGTAAATTGCGATCTGCTATCGTATTTGTATAGGCATAAACAGTTTTTTTAGTGGGATATGGTCCTTCCTTGGTTGCTTTTTTGTTTTTATTGACAAACATAGTAGTTTTTTGTTGCCAACTAGAATTTCTATCATATTTTTTCTAGATTTCTTTTGCCGATAATGGTGAGGGTTGGAGATACATTTAAAGAAAATGATATTTTTTTATTTCCCAGTTGTTTTTTAGAAATAATTGTGATCTGATCTTCTTTGTCAGAAGTGATTTTGACTAGAGATTATTTAAATCAACTTTACCTTGATTTAATTCAGTTTAAAGGTATTCATCTATTTCAGTGCGTTTGCCCAGGTTCCTGGCTCCAACATCCTTATGTTATGCTTTAAAAAATATTTTAATTAATAAGAATTAAGAGAGTGTTTGTATGAGACTTGGTTATACACTTTTTTTGTAAGGAAAAAAGCTGTTTAGTAAGGTTTAAAGTGTATACTGCCTGTCTTTTTTGAGTGTATGGTATTAGGGTAACATATACCTTTTTTGGATTGTCAATCTTCACCAATTTTTAATAATACAACATTTTTTTCTGTTAACCCCACTTTTTTATTGCCATTTATTTCTTAAATTCATCTCTAAACTTAAAAGTACGAAACAAGACTGTTCAACAATAGACCCTTTAAAGAAATTTACCACTTTGAAAATCACTACATTATTATGTTAACTTTAGTTCTAGGTACTTAAAAACGAATATAAAAAACCTCCCAGGAATATAAATTTAAAATTAGGTGCGTGCTATTTTTGTAGCTTTAAAAAAATGCACAGAAAACATTTTATTTAAATAATATCGAATGATCGCTTCAGGAATAAACAAAATTTAATTATGGTTGAATTTCGCTGACGCTGAAAATTAAAATGCAGACATGAGAGGACCAACAAAAATTGTGCGGTAATGACGTTTTTTTAAAAAACAAATAAGAACGCAAAATTTTTTTTTAATTCCACCTTTTTACAAAATATACAAGAATTAACAATCTTTGGCCCTTGAAAAGTTTTGCATTTGAGTTTTTAATTAAGTAAATTGATAAATAATTATTAAAATATGGGTTTTTGATATTTATTATTAAACCGATTTCGTTAAAAATTTTGAATAGTTTTGTTGTTAAATAGTTGATTCAATACTGCAATTTTCACGGTCAGCTAGATTTTATTTGCCTATAG